>JAANDG010000827.1:0-52402 GCA_036852015.1 Pelodera strongyloides | reverse complement strand
AACTTGGCGACATCGCCGCGCCAAAAATGAGGGTCCCCACAGCGGGGCGGCGCACTGCGCCTAGAGCGCGCGGCAGGCGCGCCACAGGTCCGCGAAAGGATATTCAACGCTGTTGGGCGAACCTGCGGCCAACTTTTCGTAGGTTCCGCGGCAAGTCCGCCGTAGGTGCGCTCCAGATGCGCCCTGAGACCGCCGTAGGTGCGCCATTTACCATTCGCGCACTCCGGCGCACCCGCCGCGCACCTTAGGCGGGGTGCGCCGCCCCGCAGTGGCGGACCCTCATTTTTGGCGCGGCGATGTCGCCAAGTTTCACGTTGCAACATCCTAGTAGTATATACCCAGAGACGCGTTTCATGCTGCTTGCTTTGCGCGTCCATTTCGCAAGGTTGGATATACAAGAGCCGGGATAACTAATTACTTGATCCTTAGCATTTATAAGCGTGTCAGAATTTCATATTAGTTTTGTTCTGAAGTGACCGGTTACTAGCTGAACGAGCACGGGAGACGTATTTCTGCTACTCTGATACACTTACTGTAACTCTGTTAATGGATTGCGAATTAGCACCGGAAAAGTGGGCTGTGCGAATTCGCACAGCAAACTTTCCAAATTCGCACCGGCAAAATACCCGGTGCGAAATCGCAGACTCTCATGTGATCTGCGAATTCGCACCGAAAAACGTAAAAAAAACTTTTCACCCTCTTCACACTCTCCGCAGTGCCTGCTCTCTCTCCTAGGAATTTGCACTGCGAATTCGCACCGGAAATACTGCTCAGGCTCAGCAAGAAATCCAAAAAGAATTCCAAGAGAATTCTTTTTGGTTTTTTTCCGGTGCGAATTCGCAGTACAACATCCTAGAACGGGGCTAACGAGAGAGAGATAGCTAGTGAGAGAAAGAGAGCGAGAGAGAAACGAAGAGGCAGGGACAGGTGTTTTACGCACCATTTGACAGGCAGACACGCACCATTTGCCTGTCCGATCTGCTTAATACCATAGACCACAGACTACAATCGATTGCATTGCGCACAGATTGTCGCCGTTCTACGGACGACGCGACCTCTAAATTTGAATATTTGGCAATTTAGCTCCACTGAATAGTTATTTCGAAATCCGAGAAAAAGATCCCGAACGCAGCATATTTTCTATTTTCTATTTATTCATACGTATGTTTACTCTCTTATTTTTGCCATTGTCGAAGTACGCAATAAATAAGGTTGTATTTTACCTATACCGTTACTTTGCCTGGTATTTCTCAGTTACAAGTTGTTTTTTTTGCCCTCTTCCCATTCCCATGGACCTGTTCACTTTAGATTTTCGTAACCCAATTTTTTTATTGTTATTGTCTTGTAACTGAGGCATAGAATCGAAGGTTAACTGAAGTCCCATTGAGTGACTGACAGTGGCAAAAATTGTATATTATTTTCTACCATGTTTTCTAGAGGTTTATTCCCAACATGTAAAATTTATTTCTAACAGTTTTATCATTACACGATGTGTAGCCAATGAGAACAAAGCTTACAATTTCCGGTAATGATATTCATAAAAAGAAAGTCATCTCAGTCGTGCTTTCTCCCTCATACCTCCCCCCCCCCATTAAGTAATCGCTCCCTACTCTAAATTGTGACAAGTTATGAGTATTTATTCTGAAGTGCGAGGTGACAAAATGGCCTCCGGCCCTATTCCCATTGTAATCACGTGTATAATCAAGTCATCTCTCACACACGCTTCATATTGTGAATGAATAAATATTAGAAGTGTCATAGGATGCAGACGTCGATGTGCCATGGGCAGTGCAATCTTATGTTTACTTTTTAGACGTAGTCAATATGCTTTATTTATTATAAGATAGAAACGGCAATAGCCTATTTTATCTTATTTTATTCATACATATGTCAGATTGCCGTATTTCAAATCCGCATGTTTTTATTAATTAATTCATTCTTACAGTGTATCATGTTCGTAATATATTACAGCGGTATGCCACGAGATTTTGAAGCTTACACTGAATTTTTGCATTCTCATATACTATCGTCCTGGCATTTTGGGCACCGAATGCAACGCGTTGAGCGTACAATTCATGTCTCGTTGTCCAGCATATGTTTCACAAACTAAAACCACATGTCGTACATTTTTTAAGGCAATCAAGATTTTTCCCCATCAATAACATCTATCAGTGTTATCATAAACATCATAATTATGCGGATAATTAGAGATCAGTTCACCATTTGAAGTTCGGTATTTGTTTCTAATTTTTTTTAGTAAAGCATTTCTTCATTTAATTACATAAGGATTCGAAGGATTTTCCATTTCTGTATACTACGGTACGTTATTTCTCTTTCACTTTGTGTCATATAAACCATTGTAACTATTATTATTATTAAAGGCGACACAACGTCCGTTTTTTGAAAAGTATGGTCGACAACTGCATTCCTATGTAGTTAGTCTAGTTGAGCTCTAATTGAGCTCGATTTTTTATTCCAATCATACTCATTTGCTTATGATACACGGGGATGCACTTATCCAAAATCCGTGTAAAAAACCGACTGTTATAATTGATTGTGTGAAACCATTGGACTTTTTTGCTCCCAACAAATTCATCTTACAACTCACTCTACTACTATGTGTACCACAGTGTCCTTTGAGTTGCACTTCTTTTTCCCATCTTTATTCCAAAACGAGGACAAAACTGCTTTTGTCTGATCGCCTTTTATGAGAAATTTCTAATGGAAAACACTTTTTTTAATTGTTTACTCAACGAACAACTGACTGCCTAACAACGTCTTTTTTCTTGGTATTGGATAACGATGAATTTTATGTAAAAAATTAATCTCTATAAACTATACAGTAGGAAAAACATAAATAAACTTCTTTTATGTTTCCCAGTATAGTGTAATTTTTTACTCATTTTGAAGGGACATTTTATTTTTATTTAACTATGTACCGCTAAAAGCTAAAAGGCTTTCTATATAATGTATTGGAAAGTAAGTCGAGTGTAAAATTTGGCACAGCACGCAGAAAACTGTATTTTTTTTAGAATTTTAATTTCCTCGTGTTACAAATCATTTCCCTTCAGATTTAAGCCAGCAACGCCTTCGCACTATAAGCGCTCTTTTTTGTTTTGAATTCGTACTCATCACGAATGCTTATCGAAGACGAGAAGTGCGTGCGAAACTACACCCTTTTCTCATTTTTTACCTCTGTCTACAGTTCAATTTTCACATCGTTCGTGGTGTCGATAGCACGGCATTCAGTTTAAAAACATCAACTTAAAGGAGGAGGCTCACGAGAATGAGGTGCTCAAATGGTTTCCTTTTATCGAAAGATGATGGTATTAAGTTCCGAAAGACATGGTTTACAATGCAAAAGCTTTTAACTGGAAGGAGTAAATCAATATAAAACTATGAATTCTATCAAAATTTTGGATCGTAAAAAATAGTTGATTTCCATAGTGGACATGCAAATTTTGTGCTGGCTTGCAAAATGACTTGTAAATTTGCATGTTTAGCTTTGAAGTCTACCTTGCATACGATAGGTTATTTTATTTGACTTCGAGTTCTTAGATTAATTAATTCCTCCAAACTAAAGCGCTGAACCTTATAATACTTGTTTTTTGGAAGATAAACCCATTATCCTTCGATAAAAGGAAACTATTTGGGCACTTCATTCTCGTGAGCCTCCTCCTTTAAAGCGAAATGCTAGCCCCTTTGGAACATTTGCATATGATAAGCAAATCCTATGTATCCTATGCTAATTTTGTACGATCGTCCACGGCAATCGTACAAAATTAGCATAGGATACATATGATTTGCTTATCATATGCAAATTTTCCAAAGAGGCTAGCATTTCGCTTTAACAGAATTCTAATCTGACATCGACAAAGCCAACCATATGGCAGCTATTCTCATTGTCAGACTATTGTGCACATAATCTAATTCGGTCTTCATTAGAATTAGCAATATCAACATACATCCCATCACATAACATCAACGCAAAACTTTGATGATGCGCGGGGAAAGAATGGTTCGCCTACATCTCACTGCGCACGGCGCCCAGATTTCGCCAGACTCTCGCCTGGTACGCCCGGCGAAATGGCGGCGCACCGACCATACGAAAATTTGAAAATCCATGCAGAAACAGCTAAAAGGATACGCGGTGCTTTCGCCCAACCATCGCCCGGTTATTGGGCGAAGTTCACGGCGAGATGTAGGCGAACCCCCTTTTTTTCGAGTCTTCGGTGATTAAAGGCCCACGTAAAATAAGTTGTCCGGGTGGTAACTTGAGTTGATTCCTTCACTCCACATTCATTACCTATGTAGCTAAACTCGACACGTGCACATTATGTACACATAGTACAAAAAATGAATCTTCGTAGATAAAATTGAGTAAGTTTTTCTTGCACACTTATTTTGTGGGCGTTGAACGTAGGCAGACGCTTCACAAACCACACGTCATACCGCTTTAACGGATATTCTCATGCCTGTAATTGTACTCAGGCGTACATAGCCTGTCTGTATACCTGCATGTCTGCTGGTTGACTGCCAAAATTTGAATATTCCCGTTCCTGCTCTGCATTTATTCTCTCTCCAGGTCCCTGCCTCTCCCTCTCCCTGCCTCTCTCTCTCCCTCGAACATCCTCTCTCTCTCCCCTCTACCTGCCTCTCTCTCTCCCTCGAACATCCTCTCCCTCTCGCTGCCTCTCTCTCTCCCTCTAACATCCTCTCTCTCTGTCTCTCTCTCTCTCCCTCTAACGTCCTCTCTCTCTGTCTCTGTCTCTCTCTGTCTCTCTCTCTGTCTCTCTGTCTCTGTCTCTGTCTCTCTCTGTCTCTCTCTCTGTCTCTCTCTCTCTCTCTCTGTCTCTCTGTCTCGCTCTCTCTCTCTCTCCCCCCCCCCCCGTCTGCCGTCCCTCCTCCTAATCTACGTGATGTCCTTCAAAACCAATCCTTATATGACTCAAGAAACTGCCAACTTTCATACGAGGATAATTCGAGGTTTTCTATAAATGTTATTTGATGATTGGATTCTTGATTGGTTCGAGTGTATCGTGTATCTAATTGTCTCATGAGGGACATTTGTTTTAGATGACCACAAGTTGATTGATGTTTGATAGAAATATAAGCAATCGAAGAAAATAATTTGTGGAATTTGCCATTATCAAAGGCCTAAGTGATTTTCTAGATTGAAATTGAAAGACATGGGTATGTACATGGATTGGCTTTGAGTAGATCGGCGTTCTGTAATTATATGCTGATTTGACGAGCCTCACTAAATAATATTTTCGAATTACCATTTAGTTTATTCAATATATTTCCTGTAAATAGCGTTTTTTTCTCGATCTTACGATTGCATGTTGGTGAAACTGGGCTGTGTCCTTGAAGAAATCGTCTCTGGTATTTTTCACACAGAATTCGTGTTAAACGGATGTTGGAGATTTTATCTTCTCTTTTTGAATCTACTTGTAGTCCTTCGAAAAAATATATATGCCGTTTCTATTTCTATATTTTAAAACATCATATTTCCTTACATATTTTTCTTGTTGAATGTCAATTCTTTTATATACTGAAAGGGTTTGGTTCTTGTACAGGAGCTGAGAATGTGAAGTGTCCGTGAATTGCGCCATATCCTGATTCCCAACGTTCACATTTCACATTTTTTTCAGTAGTTCATGTATGATGGACTTTTACGGTAATTCACAACATCATATGGCTTACGAACAACAAATGCCATCAACTTCTGCCGCTTATACAAATAAGATGGTAGGTGTGGGGACTCATAGAAACTCTAGTAGATCCTTTCTGATTACTTGCGAAATAGATACTTGGAAATTATTTCTATTTCATCCACGTTGATTTTTCTTTTTCATCGTCTCGCACGGCGTTCGGCTCTTTTAATGAGTATAATAAATACTCAAAATATTCAAAAAAAAAACACATATCTTTATGGAACAAGACCGAGTCAAGGGACACAGACTTTTTGGGCACCCTTTAGACTACACAGTGTCAAATAGGAGACTTTATCCTCACGCGAAAATACAATGCTTGAACAAAAAATGGTGATTAACCCTCGGGTATTAGCTTTCGAAAATTTCATAAACTTTACATCTACACACATCATTTGAAATAAATTCAGATACAACCTTCGGGAGTGATGGTTCACCAAAATGTACCGTACAGACCACAGACGCCGCAAACGCCATCGCAACAACGGTTAGTTATTGGTCGATAACATTCTCACGCCAAAAATTGCAATCTGTGCTTGTGGACTTCGGTTCATACTAGACTGGGAAGATTTTTTGTAAAATAACAAGTTGAGGCGATATCTGATACCAAATAATTATCTTTAGGATATCTGTGCCCGGCTCACCGTATGCACGAAGTATGCCCAGCTCCCCGTACCGCCAGTCTCCCGGTGCTGCTTCTGAGCCAATGCAGCAACTTCGACAGGGCTACGCTAGACAAGCACAGACGATGCAGTGGATGAACGATCAATACTTTAACAATAATATTATCCAACAGCAAGCATACCCCGTTAATCAGGTATGTTGCATTAGAGTTGTCAAGTCTGCGTCTGCATCTCTAGGCCATTTGCTACTGTAGGTACCGTAATCTCAAGGTTTTCTCTGTTATGTTGTTCAAGAAGCCCAACTTCTCTTGACTTATTTTGTAGTTTTACAAGTTAACTCAATTGGTTACAGGCCTACTCCGTGATGTCAGGGAAGTCAGGCATATCACATATGTCTCACAATTCCGCACTTTCGGGCACGTCAGTGATGAGTGCGTTGTCCATAAATACGCAAATTACTGAAGCTGCTAATTTCCACAATTACTATGTAAGTTTGAATTTATAGTTTTTTATCATGTCTGACATACTTCTACACGTTACACTTTCAAGCAATTAGAAAATAAAGTTATTAAAGGCTTCATAGGGTGAGCAGAAATAATATGTGTGTGCTACTAGATCGACCGGTGCCTTACAATCTACTTTTTGATATGTCCACCTTTCAGCACAGGAGAGACCTATCCGTACATCTTCCCTCCCGTACAGCAGTCATTCCGGGTGGCCGGAATTGCTCCCGGGGTTGGACCTACTCTTGTGCAATTATGTGATTAAACCCCAGTAAAATCACAATCAGTTTAGGCTCAGAACTATGCGTATCCCTCTGCGCCTTCGTCCGCCTCTTCGGCTACTGAAAACATCGATCCCAAAATGATGTTGCAGATTAACGGGGCAGTAGATACTTGTATCGCCTTCTTTGAAGATGTTAATCCGGTAAGCCTTATTAAATTTATTTATTTTTAATGATATTTACACACACACTTAGAATACGGAATAATTTTTATGTAGGGCTGAATACAGAAAAATTTTTTCGTAGGCGCATAAAGTAAACTTGTATAAAAAGACTGCCAATGAAAGAATGATTTATTCAGGAATCTCCTCGGAAGGTGATAAAGACAATCTTGAACTTCGCCAAGGAGAAATACTTCGATCTCGCCGATGCAAACAAGATCATCAGACTTTTGAAAGCGATGCTCAAGACGATAGAAGGCGGACGACAGCCTCCTGAGGTTAGTTGTGGAGCAATTAGATACAGGAAAAAAATATTCGTCCTTCGTTCGCAGTTTCTATATGCGAACATATAATAATTTATCACGTAGAAAGCAAATCAAAGTAAGGAAAACAACATAACTTGCAAATTGTGTACAAAATTAGTGATAGGATCTACAGGAAAAGGGTAACCTGCAGAAAGGTAAGGAAGAGAGTTCTAAAACATTGTTCTAAAACCGCACTCTATGAAAAAATGCAAACCAGCGAGTTATTCCCAGCGTTGTTCTCAGACACCTTCCCACTCACGACCTACCGTAATCACACACATGTTTTATTCCTTCTACTAACTCTTAGGTCATTGAGAAGATCATTAGCAACGAAAAAATCGACGGCCCACCTCCTGGAAATTTAGAAGTGTGGGACTTATATACAACCTGTTTAATTATAAAATTTATAGGTGGTAAAGCAGCTGCTGCAAGGTATCTTCTACATGACACAGTCTAAGCGACTCGTCGAATGCATGTACCAGATGAGTCGCAGGTCGCCATGGCTCGAAATCGTCTATTCTCAATTGACGTTGGTGTTGCCTATTTTTGTTTTGTTTACTTTCCGTATTCTTACTTTTCGATTGCAGATACAGTAAGATATGTATATAGGAATTGTTTTAGTGAGGATGCGACCGTTACCCCATCTGCTCTTATCGTAGTTCTTTCGTTATGTGGACAGCCAGATCAACACGGCGTCTACTTTAGAAGAATGGTTCGCTCCGTGGATATGGTGAACCGGTGAGTTTTTATGAGTAATGGGAATGTTGGGGTGTACTAACAAATTACGCGTTCAACGTTCTTATGAAATCAGGGAGGTCAGATAACAGAGGGAAGGAGCTTTAAGGAAACGTCTGGGGGTTTGGAGATTACAAACCAGAAGTTGGAGGAAAAGTTAAGTGTTGCAAATCACAGCTCACAGTCAAGAAAATAAGCAACCCTAATCTTTCTTACAGTGTCAGATATGTATGCACGTTTAAAAATGTATGCGCCTGATGTGGACTTGTTTTAATTAAGAGAACAGATAGGTCATGTCGACTTCTCTATTCAGCTGTTTCTTTCACAATTTATTCTAGACATTTCTTCAACTGGACATAACAATTATAAAGTAACACTTAGGTTAATACTGCGGCTAGACGATAAAAATGCACATACACGTACTACAAATTGAGATGAATACCCTTTGTAGACTGAGTTTGTTATTCGAGTCGGCTACTCTGCCCAACAATGTACGAGGGCTGACAATGGACTGTCTACGACATGCAATTGGACGAGATTCGCTCAAGGTGTCAATTATAGTGTGTACTGTGTTAGGGCGCGTTCGGGATTGATTTTCCGAAAGGAAACTCGGCCAAATCCTCGTTCGGGATGGACTTTTTGGAAACGTTCCAATGCTTGGAGAAAACAAAAAATACAGTATGAATTAGCATGGAAAATTTGAAAAATATGCGCGGGAAACGTTTTTCGCAAGCTAATTCATACTGTATTTTTTGTTTTCTCCAAGCATTGGAACGTTTCCAAAAAGTCCATCCCGAACGAGGATTTGGCCGAGTTTCCTTTCGGAAAATCAATCCCGAACGCGCCCTAATGTGTACGCCCAAAAAACGTAAAAATGGTTTCTGACTACGGTAGCCCGTAGAACAGTATAACAGTGCGAGTTGCCATAGTTAATTTACATTGCCTCTTTCTTTAGCTTCTTACAAGGGCTCCAAAGTTTATTATCGATTGATCTTTTACATTTACGCCCTTTTGCCAAATAAATTTTTTTTTCAGGAGTGCTTCGTCAAAAACAAGCGAGGAATGGACCGAGTTTTACACATCATGCACACTGAAGTTGACGAAAAGGTAAGAGGAACACAGGTGTTTCCATCTTGAAATCCTGTCTCCGACGTTACCCCGTTATTCTCTAAAAGTTGAACCCTTCAAAAATATGGTTGCTTCCCTCACGGGGGGGTATACATTGATGAAAATTGTCCGGTGCCCGGCGATGGCTTTACCGTGGAATGTGAATTATAGTGTCGCCCATACCCATATTTCTCTGGTCGGGTTTTCGTCTGTTTCCGGTTAGAAGCATGGGCTCATTGCGGGGGAGGAAGACTCAAAAGTTTACCTGTGGGTGACCTGGGCAAATTCGTATGTTGCATTGCAGGTGTTATTCGCTGCCAGTCGTATTCTCCACACAATGATCAATTCAAACAAGACGAAGATGTTTGCGGAAGAGTTTGTGGCACGGGCCGGCATACAGGTCAGCCAAATGGAGAATATACCGCTTGATTACTTTACCTTTACATGTCCTAACTTACCGATTGCTCAGCTGGATACAGTATTTAGTACAGTTGTTCAGCATGCACGCATGCAGCCATAAGGCAGCCAAATGTGCGCGCTACTTTTATTCGTCGTTGCTCAAACAGCGCGGCGGCGCGATCGGAGCGAGTTAGTATTTCCTTTAATTGCAACCTTAATTGCCATCAGGAATAGATACTCTGTCCATGGACTCTTCAACAAATTGCGGTACGCACGTGCCGAGCATTCAGGCTCGGTCTTTAGGCTCGGCCCGTGACGAGCCCGTGTTGGAGAAATATTTTTTGTTTGTTTCTCGTGTATATATCTGAGATCTTTGTATACTATTATTATCATCATTTTTCAGACAGTTTCCGCTCTGCTCGCTCACGCATCTCCACGGTTACTGTACGAACTGCTCAATTGTTTGAGATGCGCATCAGATGTGGCACTGATTGCGAAACAAGATATCACCGAGTCAATCAGCAGTGTATTGAGGTGCGCACCGGGCGAAACTTTTCATCTGCAGTTATTACCAAGTTTTATATATACGCCGATGAACGCTGATGAACACCCGACGGAACGTACTCTTGTAAAATGTTGACGTGTTCTTGCAAATCAGAAATATTTTTCAAGGCTGAACTATGTGAACAGAATGACGCAAACCTCATTGCATGAAACTTAAAATTCAGCGAGTTATTTGGCTAAAAGAAAACATCACGAAAATATCGTAGACGGTGGGCATGCGTTTCCCCTGCTACATACATACAGCCAGAATCCTACTTGGGAGATGGTTGCGTGTCGCGTTATCGGAAAGAAATACACTCAAAATTATGTAACGAGCGTGAAGGGCAGAGTATAGTTACATCATTGATTGCAGACTTCTCGGCTCTCACGACGTGAAAATCATCAGGCTGGCGACAGGATTCTTACCTAATGTTATGGGTGTTGATAGTAAAAACAAGGTTAGCTATCTTACAATATTAATATCCATCACGAGCACTCTGATTTCGATGGATTATTTATCAATTATATTTATTTGTACTGTACCTTGCGTATATGTATGTGCGCTTCTGAAACTACTTAATAGTTATTTGCCGTTTGCACAAGCTCGAAGTTGTTTATACTTCATGTTTACATTTACGTGTTTTCTATCTTCAATGTTTTCAGAGGATTGTATGCGATGTACAGGGAGCAGATATAATCTTGTCCGTTTTGGGAAACCTCAGTTATCTGACTGCCGAGCACATTAATCAAAAAGGTAGACAGCTCATCGTTTTCATTCAACTCATTTGTTAAAGGTTCTCTGTGCACTAAAACCATTGAGAACTTATAGGATCGCAGTCACTACAAAATCATCGTTTTTCTTCGAGTTTACTTGTATTTAGTAAAGAATAGAGACAAATACTTTACCAAAACCGAATAATTTGAATTCCAACTCAGGGAGTGAACAAGTAGAAAAGTAGTTCTACTTAGCTACCGTAGGATCACGAAACGTGTTCATACAGCTGCTTCCCGATCGGGAGTATGCAAATTATTTCGGCAAATATCTGCATATTATATCTTTACATATACTGCAAGGGTCTGCAGGCATATCACTACACGTTTCATAATCCCGCGGTAGTTAAGTAGAACTACTTTTCTACTTGTTCACTCCCTGAGTTGGAATTCAAATTATTCGGTTTTGGTAAAGTATTTTTCTTTATTCTTTACTAAATTCAAGTAAACTCGAAGCAAAATGATGATTTTGGAGTGACATCCTAACTGTAACAGTTTATTATTTATAGAGCAGTTATATGTTGTAGACGTTCCCTTCAAAAAAGTTATATTTTAGCACCTATGATTCCTTGTTATTTATTATTAGTAAAAATAAAAACCTCCGTTTATGGATTTGTTTGTTTACAGATATAGTCAACGAGATCCAGGAAAATTCGATGATGTGTTTAAGAAATCTGTCGATCGGAGACCAAGAAGTCGTTTTCAAAGTTTGCCTTCAAATCGCACAGAAAAGCGGATCTGCACAGCTGCTTCAGTTAATCCTCGCGTCTTCTGGATACCAAAATAAGCTTCGAATACTCCACGTTGGTCTTTTCACTTATATTCTTTTGCACCTAGTACCGTATAAAATATCGTCGTCTGTCTGCTTTTTGTTTTTGTTCGAAAAGCTCTCAATGCTATTCTTCGCTAGTTATCAAAGACGAAACGTTTTCCAGTATACAGTATGGTCACTCAGGACTATACGGTATAATCAACAATAAGAATCAAATTTGTAATGGCGCTGGAAATACCGTCTAACTTAAGTGTTCTTTAGGTGTTGACGAAGACACTGTATCTTGTGCCCAACTATCTTCACATGTTCCTCGAGCCTCTGGATGCTTCTCTACCACCCTTGTCGACAGCACTTCTGGATTTGATCTGGAATGCCTTTAGGCTACATGTAAGTTTTTTTCACTTACGGTTAAGATTGACACATATTTATGAAGCAATATGGTGGTTAGTGTTTTCCTTTTCCTAGACAATAGGAAGAAATTATATAGTAAACAAAAAATCCAAAGAAGTCGATGTGCCCATAGAGAAGAGTAAATTGATTCCAAAAACAATTCAGCAGTTCCAAATTTGGTGAAACTCACAATATTGGGTTAGGCGCGTAAAAAATGAGAGGTCTTGTAGCAAAATTTTTAGTAGTCTTGTAGCAAAATTATTTATTTACTTTAGGGGCAAGCAAGCGAGGATAAAGTCAAGACGTTATATTACGATCTTATCGAGAAGAGTCTCGGACTATTGCTGAAAATGCTCCAGAATCCAATGTTCACTGACATGATTCTTGCTCGTTTGAGGTATGCTTAGTTTCGTTCTAATTACTTCGTTAATAATGTGTTTACTAATCAGTAAATTACGTAGTAAAAAACGTTGGTAATGTTCAAGGTTTTTGGCGGTCTTTTTCGATGGTTATTATTTTTGCTCCAGCTAACACGGGGTGTTTTATTAAAGGGACAGGCCCATGTTTTCCTCAACGAAAAATGTTTTCCTCAACTTACTTGAACAGAATGTCCTGAATTTCAGAAATGATACTGTGAAAACCGCATTTTTTACACCTAGAACGCGCAGAGTAATTCCCCGGCAAACTATTCGGCCAGGCACCGTAGTCAGAATCACTTTTTGCGCTTTTAGGGCATTACAGTATTGGAAACGCCTTGTTTTAATCGTAGGAATGATCTTCATTCGTTGAACCATTTTTATGTAGAGAAAGAATACAAATGGACGGTTATATACCGTAAAGCGTATTTTGACGTCTTTGCCTACGGTACGTGGCCGAACAGTTTGCCGGGGAATAACCCTGCGAGTCAGTCCTAGGTGTAAAAAAATGAGGTTTTCACAGTAATATTTCTGAAACTCCGGACACTGCGCAAGTAAATTGAGGAAAACGTTTTGCTCGTGGGCCTGTCCCTTTTAGTTCCTCGTCAAAATGTCTAAGCGAATCAACTCCTCTCTCTCAGTCGCCTTTAGTCGAGTAGAATAAAGTTATCGTGATTATTTTGCAAAAAGAAATGTCGTGAAAAGTTTTCGTAGAGCAAAGATACGGTTGTAAGTTAATTACCTACACTTCGACTACCATTATCTACACTTCTAAAACAATTATTTGCAGGCAAATGAATCCAGTCATGCTGTTGGTAATGACTCGCGATGAAACTTTATGCCATATGATGCTCACGTTCCTCGATCAGGTAACTATTCAAGATAGACAAGAATACAAAAATCGACTACCATTTAGTCCTTGATAATTATTTCCCCATGCATTTTATTTAGCCTTGTTATATTATACACTATGTATTTCTACTTGTATTATTTTATTGTTCGAATGTCGAATGTCTACATACATATGTCTACTGTAGGCCACTGATGCATGGGTAACATGTATTATTTGCGCGCTCTCAAGGGTTTTTGATATTATGCGCAGTGGTATATGGACGAATGTTTATCATAAAATAAAATTTAGGTATCCGCAGTTCCATCTGCCACAGATGCATCGGGTGTAAACATAGTGTCGATTTGGGCTGAAAACAGAGAATGTGCGCAGTTATTGCAGTCTTGGTGCCAGCATGCGGTTATGGAATTCGGTGAGTGTTTTTTCTCTTCTTATTTCGCATGTTTAAAGCGAAATAACGCCCGGTTTTTGAAACGCATCGTGGATAACTGCATTCTTATGTATTTATGCTAAGTGGGGGTCGAATTAGGGGTCGATTCCTTATTCTGATTATGCTCATTTGAATATGATGCATAATGATGCGGGTGTACTCGTTGTGTTTCAAAGGCCGGCAGGTATTTTGCTTTAGCGCAGTTGTGATAATAGTTTTTTTGTATTCAAAAATGATATCTCAAATGACAGCCACAGGATACCGAGCTTCACAACACAGAATACTGACAAGGCCGAACCTTCAAACTAAAATTTCATTTACATTATTTCAGCTCGTATGGCGAACAATATCTGCGCGCGGTTGCCTAATGAGGACCGTCATGCTGCATTCGGAATGGATTCAATGGATTTTGATGACTCTCCGATGAACGAGCAGGCATATATAAGTCTATAAATAGTCTGGATAACTGCATTCTTTTTCACATGTTTATAGCGAAATAAGGGCCGCTTTTCGAAACGTATGATGGACAACTGCATTCCTATCTATTTATGCTAAGTGAGCTCGAATTGAGCTCGCTTTTTTATTCTAATCATACTTCATATATACAAAATCCGTTTCAATAATCGGCCGTTATACGCTTTAACAACTTCGCACAGTTCCTTGAAAACTAAATGTGTGAAGCGATTCCCACTTACGGTGACTTACAACTTATACCTTACCACATGAAGTAGTTGAAGATAGCTTTGAGCCACCTCGGTGTCGTATGTAAAATGTAGAACACATTTGTACTATGGCACATTTGTACTATTAGGTTGCATGTCAATCTTATCTAGTCGAGTAAAAATGCACTGAAGCCGTATTCATCAATATGGGGGGGGGGTAAAAGTCAGGGTCAGGGAGTGATCTTGCTCCCCAATACTAGTTATATTGGTGAATACGTTTTAATTTTAATTTTTTTATTTTCTATGTATGTTTCTTAATTCTGATTCTCATTTTGTTCACTGGTTGGAGCTTTTTCAGGGTTATTGCTTATCATTTTTTCGCGGATATCACACGTTCGGAGTCTCAATATTTTTCCTTTCAAATGTTCTCAACTGTTTTCAATTTAGACTTATTTATGTTTGTATATACAAATATTTATTTGATTTTTTTTTAAATATATGTATCTTTTAAGTTTGAGGGTGCATCAAACCGACCTATAACTTGCAGCTCATAAAATTAGTTCTTATTTTACTATTAATGATGTGCAATAAACGGCTAAACATATCAACTCTCGTAATCTGGTCTCAAATAACGTATGAACCCATTCATTGCCAGTTGTTTGAAAAAAAACTATTGACGTTGAACGTAGAGCAATTATGCTATGTTATACAGGGTGTGCGGGGATAAGTGTCCGATAGAAAATGAGCCATAAACTCATTTATTTTCAAAAAGAAATTCACCGGCCTTATTCACAGCCACAGCACTAAACAACGTGGCGCGGTGGAAGACTTGAACTCTTGAACATGTTAGCGGAAAACAGTATAATGTAGAAGTAAAGTAACGGGAAAAGTAACAATAATTTATAACAGCATAACAGAAAGATAATAAATCTGTTGAATCGGTGATCGTCCTCTATGGTGCTCCGTGGGCGCCTTAAATAGGCCTCCTCCTGCCCGACGCCTCCGCGGCTCGCATGACCCTCTCTCGGCTGAAAATAGTATATGTTTATATTCCATAATGCGAAAATGTTATTCTTCCGATTAATTTCCTCTTGGAATTAGCTACGTCATGACTTATGAAAATCTTAAGATTATAACCTGCTAACTACTGTGAAATTCCTTAGGTCGAGGGAATGTCAAGCCGGTTTTGCATGTTGGGCTCAAAAAAAGCTTGCGTTTTGAAGGTAAGGAAAGTGGATATAAAAATAAACAAAAACTTTCATGTAAGAAGAAAAACAATTTCAACACCCTCCAAAAAACACCTTCAGTATGGGATTCTAGTCGTGTGGACAGAGCTAATTGTAAGCCAAATCGCTGTCCACGGGACGGTTTGAATTACAGGCTCGCCGCATGCGGCGGGTTTTGTTCACGTTTATGAAAAAATCTCAAATATTTTATTCTGGCGCCATTTTTATGGGTTACTGTATTGGGCGCCTTTCGAGATTTACTTAGTCTGCGCCAGGAGATGCCTTTCTGCGCAGAATCCCCCTTGGCATGCCCTTTAAAGGGACAGGCCCATCAAAATAAACATATATTTACGATTTCATGTTATTTTTTATTAGCAGCGTTTATTACAATATATACACACTACTTTTTATCCACATTCACCCCGGGGAACTCTTTAACACCGAGCCCAACTTATAAGAATACCGTATTTGCATCCATTTAGTCCAAATAATTCTTTTACTTCTCGTATGTTATAACACAGTTACAAAATTACGCATGAGAGAGTATGCTCAATAAAAAGGTGCCAGAGAAAAAACCGATAGAGCAGACAACCAGAGCGGAGAGACAACGAGAGGAAGGGCCAGGCAACGGTATACATTTGTGGATGCGCTCGTCGGAAAAAGTTCCCCGGGGTGAATGTCGATAAAATTTGGTTTGCATATATTGTAATAAACACTTTTAATAAAAATTAAGACGAAATCGTACATATAGGTTTAATTTGATGGGCCTGTCCCTTTAACGGGCGCAGGGGGTATGCAGTAGTGTGCAAACCACGCGGGTGCGCGGTGTCTCGGAGAGCTCAACAGCGCAGCGCACCCCCGGCCAGCCGCGTAGGGGGGCAAAAAGAAGAGGCGCTGCGCTCTTGAAGACCAGAGCGCATAGACACCGCATGCGGTCAAACACCACACGGAAACAACACGAGTTTACCAGACACCGCATAGACACCGCGCGTTTAATTCGGACACCGCACAGACACCGCGCGAGACCAGTCCGCCCACTACCCCAAAAACTGCAAATGTACTACAAATTGATGGCGATGACGCCGTAACTCGGAAAACTTCGTACTTCTACGGTCTCAAACCCACAATAAAGCAACAGAACTACCACGAATTCCGGAAAAAGTTGGTTCAAGTTGAAAACGCAAGTAAAGTTTCGGACACTTATCCCTGTGTTCTTTGTAGGGTTTGTCTTATGATGGTTCAGGATTCAAGTGAATTGTCAGCAGACCTGAACTCCGAACCGCCACGTTGGACCGTCATTGTATTTCGACGTTACAAAATCGCCTGGTGTGGTGGGGTTTTTCACG
This sequence comes from Pelodera strongyloides, assembly GCA_036852015.1. Taxonomy (NCBI): domain Eukaryota; kingdom Metazoa; phylum Nematoda; class Chromadorea; order Rhabditida; family Rhabditidae; genus Pelodera; species Pelodera strongyloides. Next base: position 35,168 of record JAANDG010000827.1, on the reverse strand, counting down.
ATACCTACTGTATGAGCGGGAGCTACTCACGCTACACGGTAGTTTCGGTTTCGACGTACGACTATTTTGCAATAGCATAACGCGCTAACTACTATGTGCTTTATTGATTTCTGTTTCGGTCATCTGTTTCGGTCATTGATTTCGGTCATCTGTTTGCGTTTATATGTTCGTTTCTAATTTTCATCCTCCATAACTAAATAACTAAATAACGGAATAACTAAATAAATAAATTGATTGCTCATGCGTTATACGATATTCTTAGATATCGAACCAACTAACTACAGTAACCGCACAGACACTTTCGTGCGGAGTTCGATTTCCGACGTTTCTAAACGAGCTTTTGACCATTGAGCTCCTCTGGGTGGAAGAATTTACTAGTTGGAAAACAAACGATAAAGTAAACAATTACCGCTATATCGCTTTCTATAGTCTTTCGCTTTCTATAGTCTTCGGAACCCCCCGATTGTTTCTTCGTTGTTGCCCTTTTCAGCGGGACGTAGTACGTTTGGTCCGACTTGTTCAGATAACTTTCGCCCTATCTTCTCCTTATATCTCGCTAATCCAAGAACAATTCCTACTGTGTTCTCGTCGCCTCTCGACTCTTTTATATTCTAGTATTTTCATCTTTGCATCTCAGTGTATATCCACTTTCAATCCACGCTCACCACTCCTCTCTCTCATCGTGTCTCTCGGCTAGGCCAAGGTCATCCGCATTCTCTCGACCGAACCGTCTTGACTTGCGACCGCGCCAATCCAACTGTAGCAAATTGCGAGTCTTTTAGCCTACTTCCAAGTTTCTCCTTATTTTGAAGGATATTGATTTATTTATTCCGGCTAACTGCGACGAAAAAGCGGCGCCATTGACTGCTTTTATCTCAGATCTTGCACGAATTGTTGCTCTGAAAACGCAGCAAGTGATAAGTATAGAGAACTTATGGGCCGGGATATTATAATTGCCGTCTTTAATAGCTATAGCTGCACAATGACGTTCCATGTGTAAACTTGCATTGAGAACTGGAATATTATGGCAAACTGGCAAAATTGTGTTATTCTCGTGAGCCTGACCCCCTAAATATTGTCCTGGTACCATGGCAAGAGGCTATCATCGTTGATTCTTACCCGAATTGTTGTACTTACGTACTAGTGACAATCGCGTGTAAACATCGTACAGTATGTAGTATGTACGTCTATTGTTCTATCCCCATGTGTGTTCATTCCGACCTTTTGTCCCAACCTTCAAGGGTATAGAACTGCTCATCAGACTCACCCTGAGAACATTTTTTTTCTGTCGTGTTCTTCAAGAATGTTTGTCTAAAATCGAAAACACGAATTTTTCAGCGTCTACTTGAAATTATCTACTGACAAAAAATAACAGCATTTCTGCCTCGTTAAGCTGACTTCTTATGTAACGATGTAGCTTTGCTTCTGTCAAGATTTTTTGCACACCACGTTGTATGTTTTCAATGTATGCAAAAAAAAACCTTGTGTTTTTCTTCCAATTATCCACTTCATGTTGACTTCAGCGTGCATTTGGTAAACATCGTTAATGCATTATAGAAAACCAGTCGGCTCACGCCGCCTGAGGCGACTCACATGGAAATATGATTGGTTTAGCAGGGGCATAGGCATACTTATATACAAAGTTTCAAACGTATCATAAGAAATTCACATAATAGGAAACAATTGCATGTACATACTTCGATATTGAGCTGCGACACTCTTGTTATACCCGAACACGAAAATTTGCATTTCCGTAACGCACATCGGTATGCAAATTAGGCTACAGTTACTCTTTTATATAATAAGACATTTCATGCTGTACGAACAACGAGCGGGTGCTCATGCGTCTCGTAACGTAACTGCTGCTTACTGCTTACAGTAAGTTGAACTGTTGAACCGTATGTATAGTTTCAGAATACGGGGGATGGATATTTCCATGCTCACAATTTAAAAGAAAATCAGGGAATATCTGCCATGCATTGAAAGTCCATTAGTCTCATTGACTCGTATTACGCAGTTTTTGCAATTGCTACGCTTGGGGGCATCAGCCACCGTTGCGGCATAGTTCGTCGTGTAAAACTCTGTGGAATAGGAATGCAGTGTACACTCATACCATACCTCATCGTGCTTTGCCTCGGTCATAAGAAAACAACATCCTCACCAGCCACTTTCTCCCTTTGTTCGGAAAACCGGTCTTTGACATATATATTCATATATCTATACATTGTAAAGATGACCCACACACTGGACAACATCCGTTACATCCGAGAGCAACAAGATTGAAAGTAGTTAGATGTTACAGAGGATAGAGAGAGAAAGTGATAGAGAGAGAAATAGAGAATAAATTTGTGTTCACCTGACTGAGCCTGGCTGTGAATTCACACATGGAAATTTGATTGATCTATATATATATATATATATATATAAAGGTTTATTGAGGATATGCAATTAACACATCTCAAAAGGTGACCCTAAGATACCACGCTTCATAACGCAGTATACTCACAAGGGACCAAACTACAAAGAACAAAAACACAAACACAAACTAACGAACACTAAACATAACATATTCTAATTTTTACTTTCCAAAAACCATATTATTGCTCCACGCTGTGGCTACATTTTCCAACCTCTAACCTTTCTCTTGTCGTAGGTGGTGTCTGGAATCCCTAGTTAACGTTGGGCAAATGCTTAGCTTCTTCTAAATTCCTATGCTTAGTGAATTTGTATTCGAGGAGTACTAACGGCTTGAACAGCCTAGCTCTGCTTCTTGACACCTCTCAGTCTCTGTCTGTCCTGTCAGTCTGTCTCATCGTTTTCTGGTCATCTGCACTCCTGCTGGTGCAAAATAACCGGTATTTTCACTCGAATCAGTTACTTTCACCCAAAACTTCTCACAACAAAAATCCTAGTTGCTCGGCACACGGCCAACTTGCAATTAAACTATTGATGACAAAGTCTTTATTGATTTTTTCCCTTATATTCCATATCTACCTAACATGTCGCCGGCAGCAAGGTGCACCTCGTCGTAGTCCGTGACACCAAATACTAGCTCTCGAGATCCCGATCCCTAAAGAAAGCTCTATGATGTTCCCAACAGTATAATGGATGTAATAATTACTTCACCTATTGTGCGATTTGAAAATGTGCGAAATGCATAAAGAAATTGATATGCAACAATCGCGGCGCTCAGACAGCAGACTAAATTTCCAAGATTTAGATTTAAAAAAAAATGTGTAATACTTGGAATGTGGAAATACTTGTATCTCAGGCATAATTCAGTCCCGAACGTTTAATAAACAAATTAAAGAAAGTTATTGAGTTACGAGGCGAAACTGTTCACTTTGAAAAAACGAAATAAAAGATGTACTTTGTACACCCCGCCAACTCATACACTTCCATCCTATTTATTATCCTAACCAATATATTGTCTGCCAATTTAGGTACTGACGAAGTACAGTTCTCATTGCGTGTTTGTTCAAGCTAAAGAACTTAGTGTGAGCCTGTGAGCTGAAACTATCATCTGGCTTACTGTCATGGAATGCACTTGAACCACACAAGTGGTCGTCAATAGTTTCTTCGTTCGTAACTTCTGCTAAACGATAACTAGTTGTTGCAATTCATTTCAATTCCATTATTGGATGCGCGCTTTTTGTTTTACTCGCGTAATGGCAAAGAAGTGATTTCACCAGTTTCCGATTTGTCCTGTCGAATTCCTTTTCCATGCATGTTCCTATTCAAGCACATATAGTCATTACTACCTAAGATGCTTTAATCGATTACTTCCACTGGAATGCTCAGAGTTTTCCTAGGCTTCTAAGTTTCTTCAAATCCTAGTCAGTTATTTTACTTATTGTTTGTTTCTAGAAGAATGCAACAAAAGAAGCGCCTAGCCTAGAATAATGTCAAATGTTTTTTTTTCTTTGGATTTTTTTTGGATCTCTCCGTTTCTGATATAGTTCTGTCTTACATGCCCTATTATTTTCTCTAAATGGCTAAGTCACTCTATTTCCTTGAGCACCGCTCGTCTCACCTAATTTCACCGTATCGCAGCTTTCGGAAGAATTCATATCACGAAAATTGTGATGGTAATTTATCAACATGTTTGCTGCGCACTGCAACGTAACCCACACAATTGTTATCTTTCCAATCGACAGAACCAATATATCGTTATGCCGGGATAGTCATAAGAATAGTTTCACATTTTGTCCAATTTGTATTATTTAAATAAGTGGGTTCACCAACAATTCGACATTTGTTATTATTTATATCAGTTCTCCATCCAACATGCATCATAAAAACCTATATAACATTACCCTAAATGGGTGTCTTTCAGAGACACAATACCTGAAAAGTTGGCTGTAATTCTTTAGTATTATTTGCCGAAATCGATAGTATATATGGATATAAATAATAAAATAGCACTTCATTTACTAATCCTAATCGATCACCTTTTTGTTCTACTAATGTTTGACTCTTACTTGTGAATTATGCCACAAATTATTATTTTAATGAATTATATAATTCTTGTATTCAATTATTTATTTCTTATATTTTCGTAGCACAGCACTTAACCATGAGCGTTGGAATTGTTTAACCCAATTGAGTAGATCGATTGTCCGCCTGTGCGATAAAATGAGCTGCACAAAACGCGCGCGAAAACAACTTTCCGAATTACATAGCTTTATTGGACCATTCGTATCAGTGACGGAAGATGGCGGCGGCAACCTTACGGCGTGCAAAGTCCGTTTGACAACGTGGTGGCGTGCCAAAATGCACGCGGAAGGGAAATAGCGTGCAACTTGCCCGCCGTTAACACGCCGCTTGCACGTCAAACGCCCGAGACGAAATGGCGTGAGTACGGCGTGCAAGCAGCAACTTTATAGCGTGCAAGCGGCAACATTACTTCTTCACGGCGTGCAAGCGGCAACATTACTTCTTCAAGGCGTGCAAGCGGCAACGTTACGGCGGGCAACTTGCACGCCAGAACCCAACGGCGTGCCATTTTTTCCCACGCCGCAAGCACGCCGTAACGTTGCCGCTTGCACGCCAATTTTCACGTTGTATGGATATGAATGCATTGCAAACTTGATTTTGTGCACTATGACGAAATAGGAGAAAGTATCAGGGCAACCCAATTTTAGTACAATAATGTATTGATAATATTTAAATCAATATTTAATAGGCATTTAATGAATTAGCAAATAAATGTAACGTAAAAACATAAACATGAAAATTCTTTCCCATAAATGCAGCTCATTCTACCGTTCTCATTGTCATTGGTGTAACTCTGCGTGTTTTGCCGTAATTAAATGCGGTTTCCACGGTTTTTATTTTCCCCTTGAAGGGACGCGGTCACCGTTTTGGCCCTTATGTATACTTTGTGTTTTTATCATCTTCATAATTTATAACGCATAGTGTTGGGAAAATGTTTTGCAGGAAATGCGACAACAGTGAGTAAAATGATGACGAAATTATTTGTCCTCGAACCAATACGCACCGTAACCCTAGTAATTGTCCAGCATATGGCCGTGCTGATAATGACTCGACGAACGTTATTCCACTAATTAATCGGTCGAATACCTGGCGGGCATTATAACACTTGGTTTTCTATGGCTAACTGTGGACCTTGGATCGGACGCAACTTTTTTAATCAATGAATTTCTCGCTGCAAACAGCGTTTTTCGTCGGATTTTTTCCATCACGATGTTTTTCATACTGTGCAGTTAATAAAAACACAAAATATACATAAGGCGTCCCTTTGAGGCTGACCCTTTAGTTTAGGAAATAATGAGTTTTGTCCATATGAAGTGCCTATATATAATGAAGGGCGCATTCATACCCGAACGTTATCTCATGAAATTGGGAAAATGCCGGCGATGTGAGTGAAGCCGACATAGAAAAAACAAAAGTTCAAATTCGGGTACCCGTAGTACCCACAATTTCCATTTTCGAAGACTAACAAACCAGCGCAGGGTGTCTCTTAAAGGGACAGGCCCATCAAAGTAAACCTATATGTACGAAACGTTCATAATGTATATAAAGCATTTTTATTGCAATATATACCAACCAAATTTCACCTAAACTCACCCTGGGGAACTTTTCCGATGAGCTCATCGTATATGTATATCGTAAAGCTGCAGAGTTCCAAGGTGTATATGCAAATTTAGCTCGCATTTTAATTTCATGATAAATTTGCATAGACAGCTTCGATCGTTGCAGTTTTACGGTATAGATATACGATGAGCGCAACGGAAAAAGTCCTCGAGGGTGAGAGCAGGTGAAATTTGGTTTGTATATAAATAATAATTATAATAATTTATTACGCACAAAGGCAATCAAAGAAAGCAATGTAACGTGCAGTTTGTGTTATAAAATACACATAATAAATAAATAAAACATAATAAAGTAGTAGTAAAATAAGTCTCAACAAGCAAATTCGAAGTAAATCAAAAGAAATTCGTAGCATTTTGTTCAATCATAAGGGAAGTTCTATGGGCAACTGAATGTTTCCGAACATTTCTTGATGCCTTATTAATAACAATCCATGAAGTACCTCTACGAGAAGAATAATTGTACGATCTAAATTTAAACATACGTTGTAAAGATAAACCACGTTTACCAGCTAGTATTTTAATTCGGGAAGCTCATTTCTAGTTTCACTGTTTGGCGTATCCATAAATCCAACTAAATGAGATCTCATAAACAAACGCTTTGTAAAAATACGCTGGATTCTTTCTAGAGCCACTTTATCCCTTTTCTTGTAGGGATTGAATACTACACTTCCGGACTCCAGAATAGATCTAACGTAAAGTGTGGCTTTTCTAGTTTTCAGTGTCCGGAACAGAGCAAACATTCTTTTTCTAGCGGAATTGCAAACAAAATTTATATGCTTTGAGAAACAGATATTATCGGTAATAATGAATCCTAAGTCCTTTACTTCAGTTACCTTTGATATCACACTGTCATTGCACAGATAGTCAACCTTTGGGGGGTAATTCATAGCACACGGAATACAGCCACCTCAGGGTTACCCCCTAAACGACTGCACTCCTTGATAAAAATGCTTTATATACATTATGAACATTTCGTAAATATAGGTTTAGTTTAATGGGCCTGTCCCTTTAATGTGGAAGTCGACTCAGCGATCGAGTAGAACTCCTAAAATACAATAAAATACAATTCCGTTGTCGACCTCTGTGTACCTCACGTGTATTATTTTTTGTTTTTGTTTGGCATGCAATTATCATCATTATTTTATTTTCGGTTTCGTATGGTGGTTCCACTTTGTCGGTGCCGTGTGTTGTACATCGGCTCGGCCGTCCCAATCGTCACCAAGGACGGGCTTCAGGGTATCCAGCAGCCACTCAGGGAGCGGTACCCTGTCGAGAACACCGAAGAGACCAAAGGAATCGACTCTTGGTAATCTACTAAGTAGTGGGCCGCTTTCATAAAGATAAAGATAAAAGGTACCTGGTTATATCGCCCGAATCGGTGCACGGGGTCCAGATCATTTTTGAAGCCCGACATATAGGCCCATCAAAGTAAACCTATATTTACGATTTCGTCTTAATTTTTATTAAAAGTGTTTATTACAATATATGCAAACCAAATTTTATCGACATTCACCCCGGGGAACTTTTTCCGACGAGCGCATCCACAAATGTATACCGTTGCCTGGCCCTTCCTCTCGTTGTCTCTCCGCTCTGGTTGTCTGCTCTATCGGTTTTTTCTCTGGCACCTTTTTATTGAGCATACTCTCTCATGCGTAATTTTGTAACTGTGTTATAACATACGAGAAGTAAAAGAATTATTTGGACTAAATGGATGCAAATACGGTATTCTTATAAGTTGGGCTCGGTGTTAAAGAGTTCCCCGGGGTGAGGATAAAAATTAGTGTGTATATATTGTAATAAACGCTGCTAATAAAAAATAACATGAAATCGTAAATATATGTTTATTTTGATGGGCCTGTCCCTTTAAACTTCCCAGAGGCCAATTTTCTCCGGAAACCAATTTATCTCCGCTAGTTTTTCCCAGCTACAAACTTTTACACCTTTGGCAGGGTGAGGATTTCATAAATTTCATAAAACTTAAAAACTCATCGTATTTCTCAAATAGTTAAAACTTCGGTTCGGTTCGAATATACCATGTCAAGGGCAAGCGCTATCTTCGAACTCATTGTGAGTTGAGTACCTCTCTATGATGACTCAACTGTTATCATTTATCGGTAGCAGTCCGGTTGGTCATGTCATAATTCACAATCGATAGCGACATAGCAGAAGATAACAAAGTATTTTGATTACTCAGTTTAGGCTGTCCGTATGGTCGAATGGTATTCTTCTCGAATACATTGAGGGAGATCAAAAAAGCGAGACCGCTTTCTTCCCAATAAGTACTCTTCATTATTGTGCTGCCGTCAGATATGTGAATGTGACTGGGTACGCCATTGAGGGTGGTGGTGAACGGTAAGTGGCAAATTTGTCTTTTTTTTAGTAAATTATTGAGAAGATTATTTTCAAACGTTGATGACGGTCACGTCATATGTCACGGTACTGTCACAATACTGCGACATATGTATGGCATGATTCAAGACTTTAAACGTTCAATGTTATACAATGAACCTCATGCTGTGATGAGAACAAAATTGATGGTATCGATGAGAGTTGCCTGATAATTCCTGTAAGTATGTAACAAAAGGTTTAACAAAACGTGATCACTTTCATTCAGCTTTCTTCCTCTTGACTCACCATTTGCCAACATTCCGGACTCTACGCATCCGCCAATTTTCTCAGCAATTTTCCGTCGAACTTCTGGAGTGAAGGTATATTACACATAATTTGTTTTCAAACTACACACTTTATCCACGGGCAACGAGCTTTGATACTCCCGCATCCATTGAATAGGATTGTTTCTCATACAAGAATCCGGAGTCACACATGTGAAAGTACGAGCGCAGAGAAAACTGAAGAACGACGTAAGCATCTGAAGGTTTGAGTCGGTCTCTGCAAGTTTATCAATTCAGTGATACATTAGGTGGTATTGTGATACTGTTTAGGTGCTGGAGTGTCATGGGTTTATCTGTACAAACAGTGCGGCTGCGAATGCTCTCGTCAGATGTTGCTTTCATGCATATGCGGATTCGATTTATTTGAAGGCTAGTTTTCTCGTGAAGTTCAATCCGAAACTTTGCGGAGTCGCCGCGTAAAACCGGACGTGTACGGGTCGAAACGTGTACAATCCTAGTTGACACACATATGGATACATGTTGCGCACCTGCTGCGCTCCTCTAATTGTAAGAAGTGCGTCACGTGTGCGCCAATGGGCACCCAAGAGGAAGATGCCAATCCGCGCTATAGACCCGTTTTACGCGGGGACTGCGCGAGACTTATATGTTGAGAAAACCGGTATACAGCTCCCGGTGTCGACGTCACTATGATACGCGGTCTCTTGAAACAGAGAGCATTTCTTACAAGATGAGTCTTTCGTGGTTCGAATATTTACAACAAATTATTTTGTGGCTAGGATCATTCGTTTAGGCTTAGGAATTAGAAATGTGACCCTTTGAACTTTTGACGCAACTATTTTAGATGGACGAAAAAATTCCGGGTCTGAAGGCGGTGAGGGATGTGGAGGGAGGGGAAGGCATAGGGGAGTCACCTGAACCCCCGCGATCACCCACACCCCCTCATCTAGTTGAAGGAGAGGAGCTGGATCGTGAGTTTCGCCATGGAATAATTTGTTACCCACTACATCAATTTCAATGCTTACTTGAGTCCGCGGGAAACCGAGACATAGATGTATATGATTATGAATCATATATGTCATTGTCTCGGAGGGCCATCTTACGTTATTTGTTCTTTGTCGTGCTGCTGGAGAGATGCCGTCATAAAGATAGATGCTATAATCAGAGCTTCTACAAACCCCAATATACATAAGCTTCAAAACACACGAATCCAAGCGCGAAACCGGTCGAATAAAACCACTTTGATTCGTGTGAGTGCGTATGTTTAGAATCTTATATTGGGGGTCGGAAGAAGGTCTGATTATATCATATATCTGTTCATCTTACGGTAGAGATGCCATAATAATCTTATTATATAAAGGAGAAGAGTTTACTTTTTTGTTTGAAGCCGCATGTGAACGCAACGAAAATTAGAATATCCACAGGCTATAAAAGGAGAGCCGGAGCCCCGTCTTGAGCAAGCGAAATCCGATTATTTCATGATTTTTTCGAGATACGTTGCAAACGTTTCGCACAAGTGTAATCACTGATGTTCCTGCATTTTAGACTTTGAAAGTCGCCTCAGGCGGCGGTAGCCGTCTGGTATTTATAAATTGACAGTTGAAAGTCTATTGATTTCCTTATTCTCGTTTCGTTTTGCGTGTAAATGTTGTCTTTCAGCCAGGAAGCTGACGTCCTTAGCTGGATGGGAGCGTCGGCAGCAAAGCGGTGAATATGATTCTGTTTCACTGAGCAGCACAGTTCGCGGTCAGAAGAAAGCTGCGTCGGAGTCTGGTGAGTCGAGTTTCTGTACAGTACTGTATCGAGCGTGTTAAATATTAAATTAGCAAACTTTGTTTGTTAAAGGCTCAGGCCTACGTATACAAAGTTTTCTCCAATTATTCTGTGATAAAATTCCCGGATTACTAAAACGTGGCTGCGAAAACGTTTTGCATAATATGCAAAGTCGTGTGATTTATTAGCAAAATAAGATACACAACTAGTTACCGTAGTCAGCACCAGCACCCAGTTTTTGTACGTGGGCCTGAGCCTTTGACAATATGAGCTCTTTTTGCATATTTTGTTTTCGTGTTTGCATAAAATCCTTGGTAGAAAGTGCCTAGTTGTCTATATCCTGTGCTCTACATTGTCTCTCTAGATTCACATTGTCTTTTATTCACAAAAGTAAATAGTTTTGGAGTATGTGCTTTTATTTTCATATGTATGAACAACAAAAACAACGCTGCTTATTTTCAGGGGCTGCACGGCAGCAAATTGTCCCATTTTTGGATCCTCGTGCTCTTAGACGTTCTGGCTCGGAAACCGATTTATATGGTGGTGCGGGTGGAATTCCTCCTCCCACTGGGTATGATCATTTCACATCTTTCTTCTGGGTATCCTTTGCTTTAGGTGCGCGGCCATCTACTGTAGGCAGGTAAGTCCTAGATTTTTAGATCGCGATCAAGTCGCATTGGCAATGGTATTATTCACATCTGCTCTATTCCAGTTTCCCTCCTGGAGGTCGGTTCCACCCAATGGGCCCATTCCCGCCCCCGGGCATGATGCACACAAGGCCACCCTTCTTCCCCCCACCTCCGCACTTTATGATGCCTTCAGGAATGAGAATGCCACCCCCTCCTCCTGGAATGAGGTTTATGCCAACCCCGCCCCCAGGTATTGTATTTCATTGTCAACATGGTATTTAACGCACATACACAGATATGTTAGATGGCATGGATGTTGCTCATATTATTATGTGCTGAAGTCAGCTTTCTTATACATATGTAACCGTTTGTGGCCCGTCTTCAGCACCTGTTTGATCGAACTAACGGTCTGTGTTTTACAGGCGCCTTCATGGGAGGTATGCCACCTCCCCACCCGGGGATGCGAGGACCCTTCCCGCCACCCCTATTCTTCCCCCCATTCATGCCTCCACCCTTCGGATACCCGCCTTTCAGGTAGAACTGAAAATAATATAACCTTGGAAATCCTTCTCTTGCTTCTACTCAAATCTGTGACCGCATGCTCTTCTGTATTCCGAATAGTAATATTATTTCAGGCCTCACAGCCCTGCTGAACCCGGTAGTGGTCCAATCATCACTGCGGCGGACAGTATTTATGGAACCATTCCCAGGTAGCCTTTTTCGCAAAAAGCACCTTGGATTTTTTCCTCATTTGCATTTCCTCAGGCTCTAAGACAGGTTTTTTTTCACGGACGAATAATTCTACAATTTTAGCGACGAGCCTTATAATTTAGAAGAGTAAAGGCAATTTGAAATTGAATAAAACTTTATAGAAGCCGCACGCAGGAGGAACCGATCTATATGGGAGCATCGGGTGCCATCCCGGAGGCAAGTTATGCACCCCGCACCCCACACTACGAAACATTCTACGACACCTACCGCACTCGGACACTGAACAAGGTTTGTGCGTGGCACATCGCATAGGCACGAAGCCACAAAGCCATAAATAGTACATGTTATTCATCACTTCAAAAGGGGCCTACACTTTTCTAACTTTGAAGCACAGTGCACGATGATGCAAGCGCAACATATTCTTGTACTAGGCCGGGTACACACACTTAGATGAGTGAAGTGTCAAAATGCTAGATTGAAAAATTCCCCACCTGAGGCCATATTCACCACTCAATTCCCCATGGGGAATTCCCCGTCTTTTTCTCTGCGTGTCTCACTTTAGAATGCTATTTTCTGTCCCCAGGGAATATTTCCCCGAGGGAATCGGAGTGTTGAATATGGCCTCAGATAGAATTGGATAGTCGGTTCGTCGGTTGCACCTCATGCTTGAAATAAAATATTTAATTAATGGAAATGTTATCTGTAATCGGCGTATTTATAATACAAAAAAAAAAGACTAAATCCATCCATAAGTTCACAATATCACAGTATAACGGAAGTGTGTGTGTGTGTGTCGACAAGGAGCGTGTCGGTCCAGTGAACAAAACGCTGGAACTAAGAGCCAGAATTGAACAATCGAAGTTCGTTTATAATGGGACTCATGCATAACATGAAAAAGTAACAACAAAACATATTTTATCTCGTGCATCTGACCTATTAACCTTTAGGGATCGACCTCCGGTGCATCTGTAAGGGAGACTTCGTCAGCAGCCGCATGGGATGCATACGAAGCTGGCATCTATAGGAGACCACATATTAATGAGAAGGTAATTGGCTGTAATGGTAGTTCGTCGAAATTCTTTAGCAGTAAGTTGAGTTCGTATTACTATTGGACGCCTCAAAAATGGAGACTTTTGCTCTTTTTTTTCCCTGTCATTTTTTTCGCGACTGACAATGAGTCCCCCCCTCTTTCTGTGTTTGGAAAATTTACGCTTCTACCTTCTTCCGAGTTCAACTAAATCCCCGTGTCATAAGAACTCTCTAGAAAATAAGACGAAATAAGACGATGAAGTTTCAGTTTAGAATAGGCGACTGTTTACTTTAGGCATTTGGTGCTACTCTCCAATCACGGACCGGAAGAGAACATGAAGTGGACAGAGAATCACAGAGTGTAGAGACGGATGTTAACGAAGTAGGCAATTAAATGCAGAGTGCATACACGAATAGGGTAATAAAAAGAGAGAGAAACTAAAGGAAATTCACGTCATACTGTATTATCTTTGACCATGAGATTTGATGGATGTTTTAAAGTTAAAAGGTGATCGGTCACTTAAAAATTTAGTTATCATTTTTTTTATTTGCTGTCTTTGCAGCACTATTATTGGTGTGTGCTCCTATAGACAGACTGCGCAAAGAAAATCGGTCTTCAGTGTGCATTGCGTCAGTCTCAAAAGTTCAGTGTCGCGAAAACTGCAGTAGTGTGTCAGCCTCAAAAGTTCAGTGTCGCGAAAAACGGCAGTAGTTTATGTGAATATATAATTTTGCGTGAAAAGTGTGTTTTACTATTTTTAGCCTCGACCTGAAACCCCTCCCGTCGACTACGAGGCTTTCGAAAACATGAAAATATCCTCAAAAAATGACCCTCAAAAGCAGCATCGACCGACGCCAGTGATGTAATAAGTATTCTTTGTGAATAGAACATAGACAATAAATTGAAATATTTTTTCTGTAAATGTTACTGTTGGTATACTGTACTCAACCATTAGACTAGACACTTCCCGAGAATGTGCTTTTTTTGTGGATCCCTATTCCAAGTTTTGTCTCCGTGTTTCTAAATTAATCATATTTGTTACTGTATTATGTGATAGTAATAATCAATCTTGCCTTTTCATGTGTTTGTACTGCCATTTTTCTGCTTGTGCATTTAAATATATGTTTGTGGTGATTTTCTTTCTTTCTACAAGTTAATCACACAATTGTACACTTAAAATGTCTATAATAATCATACAACTAATAGTAAGATTACAACTAATAGTAAGATTACAATGCGCTAAAACATTCGCTTCGAGTATTTTCTACGCTTTTTCCCGCTTATTTACATGTGTGCCACGAGAAATAAAAAATAAAGTGTACACAAATGAGAATGTTCCTTATGAGAGAAGGCGTATTAGCCAGCTTCCTACGTCATGCTTTCTTTATGAACTGGTGTTTATGCTATTTCGTGCTAAGAATAATGGCCCTCCATGTTTGCGATTCGCACTTGCGAAAATGACAAATGCCTGTCCATGTTCGGGTCAATGTAAATGACATGGCACTTTCGCTGCATGGCCATGTCATTTGTAGTTTTTCGCATTGGTTACAGTAGCCAATTGACATCCATGTAAAATGACCCGTACATGGCATTTGCCATTTTCGCATATGCGAATCGCAAAGATAGACGGGCCCCATCAAGTTCGACCATTCCAATACTGGAAGAAAGACAGGTGACGATTTCGGAGCGGTAAAAGTTTATAGACGCGAAATTATAATTTCCAGACTACGCTAAATTATAATTCTTCTCTGGAGCTGCCTATAAAGAAAGCTAATTAATTTTGAGAGAACATTTTTAAGCGAAAGTCTTCTGGAACGTCGTAAAATGCTACAAGATGTGCCAAACGTCGGCAAACAGACGTGATCAAACAAAACTGTGTGGACAAGATATACCATCGCGTGAACACATTGTGCACTCTCTTGTTCAAATTCATTTATATTTCAACAAAAATTGACTTATGATATCCTAAATACCAGTTCTGTTTAGTTTAAAGGGACTTTCAAGGGGGATTCACAGAGATTCTAATAACGCGCTGGCGCAAAATACCGTAGTTTAAAAAAAACCGAGTTATTAAAGGGAGGGGCCCATGAGAATAAAGTTTTCCTCAATTTACTTGCACAGAATGTCCGGAATTTCAGAAATATTACAGCGAAAACCGCATTGTTTGAAGCCTGGAACTCACAGAGTTATTCTCCGGCAAACAGTTCGGCCAGGTACCGTTGACAGGATCAATTTTCGCGCTTTTAGGGCATTCCTGTGTTGGAAACGCCTCTTTATACTTGTAGGAATGATCTGTATTCGTTTGATCATTATTACGTTGAAAAAGAGTGCAAGTGCACGGATAAAAACCGTAAAAACTAATTTTTGTGTTGCTGACTACGGTACCTGATCGAACTGTTTAGCATAGAATATCTCTGCGAGTTCTAGATGCAAATTTATGCGGTTTTCACAGTAATATTTCTGAGATGCCGGACATTGTGCGTAAGTAAATTGAAGAAATTCTTTTTCTCGTGGGCCTCTCCCTTTAAAACTCGTTTTAGTACATGCATCTTTCAACTCAGCATGCATCTAGCATGCATTTAGATTGCCCACGAGAAGAAAATTCCATATTTAAGTGATTTTATTTTGGGACTTCAAAACAAAATTTCTTTTTACCTAGAAGTTTTTGTTTATTTTGGTTTTCACTTTGCTTTGCTCTCAAACTGCTATAGTTCATAATTTCCTTTTACATCCTAAATTTATACACTTACTTTTCCTTAATGGTATTTTAATTTTTTCTTTTACTTTATTACCTCCAAAACCTAACTTTTTTTGAGGCCCTACATGCAAAACCGCGTCGAAATTTGTAAAACTAGCAAGCTACCGTAACTTCCGTTATAATCTCTACTCTCTCATAAACTGCATGCTCTCCCACATTCGCATGCACGATGCTCATTTCGCTTCGATTAATGCTGCGGCTACTGGGGCGGCGGGCGTTGGTGTATTTTCCCAAATTTCCTATTTGTTGTGTTCTTTTCTTTTGTTTTTATGGGTCAATAATATTCGTAATCGCGTGTGCCTGCTGAAATTCGGCGCGCCACTTGTCTTGAGTTGTCGTGACTTTTTAAGTCCGTTTTCATTTACGTAAGTTTCTGAAATCTCTACGACAGTAACTCAGCCTGCCCTGACATTCACCCGTTTCGGCCGTCTCCAATTATTCATTGTTTCTGTTATCGTTTGCAGGTAGTAAACGGAGAGAAAGTTCAAAGTTAACTTCACGTACCACATTCTGATTTAAATCTTGAGTACCAAGTGGTTATGCGTGTACGTGGAGGTTCTTCTTCACTCTCCACAAGAACCGGTACAACATCACAGGTTGTTTTCTTTCTAATGAAGTACTTTACTCAAAAGCTGAATTCTTAACTCACAAGGGAAGTACAAGCTCGCCGCACATGAAATTTTTATTTGTGAATATACAATGTTCAGTGAATGTATGTTTATGTTGGTATTTTCAGAGATTTTTTTAGCGCTGACTCAAAATCCATGAATAAAAATTGCCTGGTAGTTTTCTGTAAGGAGTTATGATCACAGACAAGTTTTATTGCAATGACCCGAATTTATTTCATCTCTTTCTTGCTCGTAAATAATCGGTAACATTTGTACATCACCATTCTTCCTCTCTTTTCATTCATTTCATTGTTGTTTTTTCTCTTCAGGAGGATCGTCGTTCCGTAATTTCTGGTGGTTCTTCTGCGACGTCTACTTTGGTAGCCGACAGTGTGGCATCGTCAAGACTTTCAAATGCGACTTCACAGTTGAGAAAGTAGGTCATTTGCTTGTAATATTCATTCATGCATCTAAACAAGAAGCTATTGTTGTATTGTTCGTTCGTCGAACAGTCTTCCGAGAATATGTACTTGATTGGTTGAACAATACATATAAATACTTTTTATTTCACAGAATTGCAAAGTAAAGTGCTCAAGAGCCGAAAGACAAAAAGGCAATAATACACCAAAAAACAAGCAACGAAAAAAAACACGAACAATGAATGAGAATATATAAATTTTATTCAAGCACCAATATTGCAATCTGCCTGGTCACTCAACTCAACGAAATCGAGCGCGTCAATTTTTGATTTGAACGATTCTATAGTTGAGCTGCGGACATTCGCTTCGTCAAGGAGATTCCAAATTCTAGTGACTCGATGTTTAAAAAAAGATTGGGTTTGTAACGTAGAAACCCTTTCCTGTCGTATATAAAAAGAGGTACAATCTCTCCTCTGTCTACCACCTAAAATGAACATACTCTCGAGCACTCTATGCAACCCAAAACCTCGGACAATCTTAAAACATTCAACGAGATCGTACACAATTCTCCTGTGTTGTAGAGATTTTAGACTGAACACTGCTAACCGTTCCTCTTTAGTGAAGTTATGATACATTTCATAATTGATTTTATTGAGCGCAATTTTAGTGAAGCGATTTTGCACTCGTTCTACCAAGAGGATTTCGTTTTTCGAATAAGGAGACCAGACAGTAGAAGCGTATTCCAAGATTGGGCGAACATAAGAAGTATAACTTTTAAGATAAACAGAGGTTTGGCTGAACAATGGATTTTAGGATACGATTTGCAGTTTCCGTTGCAGAGCAGGTCATATCCTAAGCCCGCTGACTAGCTCACCGGCGAACCACCACCGGAATTAGAATATTGCATAAATTTAGCTCCGGAATTAGCATATAAGGTATGGGAAGCCCGGAGGTGGTGCGAGAAATTTATTAGAAACGTATCACGAACAGAGAAAATTACGCGAACCACCTCCGGACTCACCGGCGAGGTTGATTTTCAGAGGGAATTCCCACTGATTACCAATTGCGAGGTGCTGGCATTTAGGCTCGGAAATCTTCATTTTCTAAGTGTTTGACCAATTCAGTAAATTTTCCAGCTCCTCTCGCATTTGGTAATATGCAACATGAAACATGAGGGTCAGCCTTTTCCATCACACGTGAGAGTGTTACACCATCAGCGTACATAACGATGGAGCTTCCCCCCAAACTGCACAAATCAATGTCGTTAATATAAATTAGAAAAGGATTGGTCCAAGAATGCTGCCTTGAGGAACACCACTAGAACATGGGAGCGATTTAGAGACAGCATTTTTGTACCTCACTTGAAAAGTGCGGTCACACAAATAAGACGAAATTCAATCACGCACTAAAGAAATTCCGTACATACGAAGCTTATACAATAGAAAACGGTGGTTAACAATATCGAATGCCTTCGCGAAGTCAATGTAGATACAGTCCACTTGTTCTCCGTTTTCTTTAGCCTCGAACCATTCGCTCATGCACGTTAAAAGTTGAGTTGTGGTGCTTCTCCCTTTGAGGAAGCCGAACTGGTTCGAGGAAAAGAGATCACGAGAAAAAAATGTGATCCATAATAGAAGACTTTAGGATATTTTCAAAAACTTTACAAATATGGGAAGTTAAAAAAATAGGACGATAGTTTTCGATTTGAGTATGAGGTGGTTTTTTGGCAACGGAGCAACAAATGCGTGCTTCCACTCATCAGGCAATACACACAGGATACGAGACTTGTTGAGAAGCTTGGTTAAAATAGGGACTAGAATAATACGCAGATTCTTAATAACAAACGAGGAAATACCATCAGGCGTTTGTGAATGCTTATTTGGCAGGTCACGAATGGCACTTTCAACCATCGATTCCGTAATCAAAAAATTGCACTGCGCAGTGCCAGGGCAGGGTAGGGAGAAGAAAATGGGAGAATCGTCATCGAGCACATAAACAGAGTGGAAGAAATTTGCAAAGAGATTGGAAATCTTGACAGGATCGGAATCATGGACAGAGGAAGAAACAGAAGGAACGAAAAATGATTGAGAGACATCAAAGGGGTTTTTGCTTTTTGAGTTTAAATAAGAAAATAATTTCTTGGGATCATTCGCATTAACCGCTCGCCTCTCGATATTTGCCTCAAGCCTTTTGCACATAGTTCGGTATTTTTTGTCGGCAACTACAAAACGTGCCTGCCCACCAGGCTGGTCTATGTTAGAAAAAGCTTTTTCCATACTTAACTTACAATTAGCCCAGCCGATGTATCGAGGAAGTTTATTCGAGCAAGAGCAAGGCTTTTGTGGAATACGAGAAATAGCGGATTAATACACGAGAGAAGGAAAGCGTAATTCTCTTGAATAGTTGAATTTCTCGTACAAAAGGAGCGGAAATCAGTGTCAGCTATTTTACTGCTAATAAATACAAAATCGTCCGGGGTTAAGTGTTAAAAATTACCAGAAAATTGCTCGACAGTCGATTCCAACACGAGGTCGAAGACAAGGGAGAGATGGTCGCTCTGCGCAATGGGAGCCACAGTTTGAATATTCTCCACAACGTCGAGACTATCTGCAACAACAACATCAAGAATTCTTACGCTATCTCGAAAAGTAGGCAGCTTATTCAATAAAAACATATTGTTGCAAGAAAGAAAATCTTTGAACTTTTCCGTTGGCTTACCAACGAACGAAAATTGGCTAACAAATTGAACATTAAAATTGAGATCACCAAGAAGCATTTGAGTCACGATCTGTTAGATAAGTTTCTATACAATCCAAAATACCTTCAGTGTCAACTATAGAAATGTCGGGAGGCCTGTAACAAAGAACTCTGCGTAGACTACAAGAAGCGTGAATATCAACTATACATAAATTGCAGTTACTAACAAAACCGGAAAATATTTCATTAGAACAAATACGTTTATCAACGAAAAGAAATATGCCGGCACCCCTAACCTTACCACTGTCAAGTGGCCTGTCATTTCTATATACTATATAATTACCACACGGGTCTAATAAAGCGGAGCACGTGTTGGAATCAAGCCATGTTTCACAGATGGCAATGACCGAATATTCCAATGTGCGGGTCTTATTTTGAATTACAAATCTTCTGTTGTGACTACGAGACAAAATTGAATGAGCATTAAAAATGATTTCTTCGCTGAACTAAATAGCTGCACTGCAGATATCGTCTGGCCTCTTGGGGTTCAGATCTTGTTTTCTTTGTTATAATGGCCCCCTTATTAGTTTATATATTTCGTATTTTCTGGATTTCTTGTTATGCTTAAGCGTTATGGTTATTTATAAGCCCGTGTGTCGCCGGTGGTTTATTGTCTCCTGCAACATGAACGTAGAACTTAAAATTCTCGTCTTTTTTTTCCTTAAATAAAAATGGCATCTTGCCAAGATTAATGGGCTCTATTCAAGAATAGTCGTCCCTAGAAAGTATAGCCGTCCCAAGATTCTCAACCGTTCCATGGAGATGCCAACCGTCCATGGCGGGGCCAACCGTCCCAAAAAAGTATAATTAAACCGGTTGAGACCATGGATTCCTGTCTAAAAAGAGCAACGTGACTCGTATCGCTCGTGTGTGTACAAAACGCGATAGCCGCCGGGTAGCCGCCGCATTTTCGCCTGCAACAGACAAGTTCGCAGCGACTATCGGGCGGCTATCTGATAGCCGCCGCATTTTCGAATGTTTCTGCGAGTGCACGGCAGGTTTATCCTCGTGGAATAGCCGCCACTTTTGCGGAGCGAACTTGCCAAGGCCCATATAGCCGCCGCGAACATGCCGTCAATCATCAGAGGACAGGAGGAGGAGGGAAGAGGGACGGTTCTTGTTTCGTTGTTCATTCTGAATGTAATTATATCTATCAGAACGGACCCTTCCCTTCTGAGTTCTGAATGACGTGTCTGTATTAGTGTATTGCATTCACTATCACTTTCTTGACTTAAAGCGAAATACCGGTCGGTTTTTGAAACGCATCGAGTATGACTTTCTTTCCTATGCTTCATATGCAAATAAGCCTAAATTTGAATAAAAAATAGACCCCAATAGACCCCTTTTAGCATAACTGCATAAGAATGCTGCTATTTGAGATACGTTTCAAAAAACGGCTGGTATTTCGCTTTAAAGCGAAATGCTAGCCTAGCCCCTTTGGAAAATTTGCATATGATAAGCAAATCCTATGTATCCTACGCTAATTTTGTACAATCGTCCACGGCAATCGTACAAAATTAGCATAGGATACATAGGATTTGCTTATCATATGCAAATTTTCCAAAGGGGCTAGCATTTCGCTTTAAAATTGCATTCATTCTTTTTCTATGTAACGGTTGGTTTATACGTAAACATTGACGTTGACTTGACTACCTGTTTGTAGATTGAGTATGCAGTACTACTTTACTGATGATGTGATGAGTGATGACGCGTATCCCCCTATTTATATTATGTTCGTGGAATCATACAGGCACTGGGCACTTATAATCACAATTCTATGTAGAATTTCACATTGCATTATGCAATGTGAAATTCTAGTTCTAAATAGTGGTTGAATTAGGGTAATTTCTATTTGCTGTCTTTTACGTTTATCGCTTAGCCTAAGTGATCCTGATAAAAACTGGTGGATGTATGTGGCCATGCATTGCATTTTTCGTTCGTTGCAGGCAACCATTTTTCGTCCTTACCTTAATCCGGTGACCTTTTCTTTCTTGCTTATTTTTTGTCATTCTGAGCCACCCTCCATTTTGTGCATTGATGGCACTCTGCGTCCCTCCGTCCCTCGTTCTTTGTTCAATCTACCTAACACCCTAGCATGTTTGAGTGCATTAAATGTAGTCATTTTTATTGAATTATAATGTTTCGTTACCTGCGAAATGTGCGAAATCGTGATTCCTTCTTTATGTACCTCAAACGAATCATTCGCTTCGTGAAGTGAGTAATGTGAACGCGAATGCGAATAGAATATTGACATGTTCTACTTGTTCCTTGTCCTTACAAGGGAACTGCCTAGGTTCAAATCTGAATTAAGAAAAGTTGTAATGCAAAAGTTGTAGAGAATTAAATTCTATTAAAGATCGCGCATTCAAAACGTGCCAGGCGTAATTATCGAGCAATTGCGCATAGCCGTTCCTTGTGGGAGCCTCAGTGATATATGATTTCGGTTACCACTTAGCATAATGGATAGCGCTTCTGACTGATAAGAGGAAGGTCAAGTGTTCGATTCCTCTCTGCGGAAGCTATTTTTTGCTTGGGTATTTTTTTTACAATTTAGAGCTTAAATAATTGTTTCAAAACAAATTACTGTGTGTTTAAACAACTTTGCTTGTGTCGATAACACATTTATGCACTATTCAAGTAAAAAAATCGGGATTTGATTTTTCCATTTTTTTCATGAAATCATTGATGGAACCCATGGGTGAAAATATCGTCGAAAATTAAATGATGAAAACAACAACAAAATGAATGTGAATATTTAATAAATAAATGAGTTAATTAATTTGGTAGATCGTTTTTCATGGATAAAGAGTTATGAATAAATATATCAGAACTCCAAGGACCTTATAATCATCAGAAACTATAAACAGAAACACCAGTAAGTCATAGTCATTCGTAATAAAAATATTCAACCTTCTGGAATTCGGAAACTATGAAAGTTATGCTTCACATTCATTTTGTTGTTGTTTTCATCATTTAATTTTCGACGACATTTTCACCCATGGGTACCATCAATGATTTCATGAAAAAAATGGAAAAATCAAATCCCGATTTTTTTACTTGAATAGTGCATAAATGTGTTATCGACACAAGCAAAGTTGTCTAAACACACAATTATTTGTTTTGAAACAATTATTTAAGCTTTAAATTGTAAAAAAAAATTACCGAAGCAAAAACGCAAAAATAGCTTCCACAGAGAGGAATCGAACATTTGACCTTCCTCTTATCAGTCAGAAGCGCTATCCATTATGCTAAGTGGTAACCGAAATCATATATTACTGAGGCTCCCATAAGGAACGGCTATGCGTAATTGCTCGATAATTACGCCTGGCACGTTTTGAATGCGCGATCTTTAAAAGAATTTAATTCTCTACAACTTTTGCATTACAACTTTTCTTAATTCAGATATGAACCTAGGCAGTTCCCTTGTTAGCTGTAGTTCTTACCCTCTCTTGCTTGAGAAATAACGATCTCCTCACCTCATGTTTGCAAAATTAGATGGAGACTATTGTGTGTGTGTTCCGTTTCCGCTCGAGGATAATATTTTATTCAGTTCTTCTATGCATATTTATGCACCCCGAATTTTTTTTTTACCCTGTTTGCATCAGTGCAGCAAATGTAGCTTTCGTAGCGCATTTTGTTAACTTGTTTTCATTGTCTTGCTCGTTGTCATGTCGTCTCTCAGTTTGTCGCTACGTCTGTCCGTCTCCTGTCTCCTTCATTCGAATCCCCCTATTGACCACCTGTACACGCATTTCACGGCTCAGGCCCAAGTAAAAATCCTCTCCCACAAGTTTTTATGAGAGCTAGAGATTACGCAACACATTCATAACATAACTGAGAAAACTGCGAAACTGCATTACACAATAGCACAATATACAAATGGGCGGAAATTGGGAAGTTATTCACAAAAGAAGAGCCCCAGAAATGTACCGCAACAGCAACTTGAGCTGTAAACTGCGTTTCTGAGCCTAATACCACGTTTTGAATCCTAAACTGTCTTTTGATGTTGTATGAATGAATGTCGACATATTCTATTGGGGTTTCATTGGTTTCAACATATTGTACACCCAGAAACCAGTTTTTAACTATTTTTGGGTTCTGACTAAAATACGGTATTTTGTTGTAGATTTTCATTTGCTAAAAATTCGTCCAATTTTGCATATATGCAAAGCGGAACTTCTGAGTAATCCTGCAGTTTTCTCATAAAAAAAGTTGGAGAAAACTTTTCTTAAGTGTGCCTGAGCCCTTAAGTGCTGAAAAGTGTTTTATGCTAAATGCTCGTAAGTGGACAGTGTAACTGTCTAATGTCTAGCTTATGAAGTTTATCTGTTTACCTCTATTTGGCTTTTATTTTTTTTCTGAATTAAGTATCTAGTAACATATAATTGAATATTTACAGCTCTAGCTCTTGAAATCTACGATCTGATTTCTGATTCTGTTTTGTATCTGGCTTCGGGGTCGTGGTCGAAAACCGTACTGTCTAGCCCCCCCCCCATTTTGGCATTCACTATTAATCAGTCGGATCTCGGATCAGCGGATGCTCTTCCGAAACCCGGCTCGTTATTCGAAATCGTTTGATTTGATTTCTGTGAACAATGAAGAAGAAGAAGGTACTTCTTCGCTACCATCTTTTCGAGTTGATCAGAGCACACTACAATCAAGTGCACCGTTAAACTTCCTATTCTTTCGGAAAAGAAACGAAGCGTAAGCAGATTGCAAATGTGTAGATTAAGATTTGTTTCTTGGTCATTCATATGGTGACTATGGGTAATTATTTGCAACTTTCAGCCACAGCGCTGTGAAACAGGCCATATAATAGTTTTGTTATTGGCTTGGAGAGTTGGTGAGGAGGGGAAACTGAAACTGAAGGACGATGATTATTAGGCATTATGCATTAGAAGGAACTTTGGGAACTGACGACTTGCGCTAGTGTTCTTTATGAAATCAGTAATAAGGGCCGATATTCATTTGTATTTGTATTGTAATGTTCTATTGACTTCTACTAGACTTCTACTACTAGTTTTCTAGGTTCACCGCTGGTGTTGGTCGTCCGGGTCTTGCACGCGAAGCGAGAGAAGCTGCAAGGAATGTGATCACGTCTGCGAATCCTACGGTTGGTTTTCGAAATATCGAGATGAGCTGCTTTTATTGCAATGGTTGTATTAGTCGCGCGAATTTAGCTATTTATATTTCCATGTTTCTAACAGAAGGAGTTGAATTCTGTATTCTGAATAGGGAGCAGGACATGGACGATGGACCTAACCGTTGACCCTGGAGGAGATATTCCCCGATATTTGCATGTTATCCTGCAGATTTATTGTGCATTTTTTTGTACCACACCAGTTGTGGTATTGTGGGATCTCGTTGTCTAGATCTTATGGAGACTTATTTTTTCAGCGCAAACCTCCCCTTTCGGCTCCTTTGGACTACGAGAAGTTCGTGCAAGAAAAGAGTATTTACCTGGATAATGATCCACAAAGAGACTTATTGCATTTTCCAAGGGACGATATACAGGTGGCTTAGTTTGTAAATTTTGTATTTTCTAAATATACAATACATCTTTTTTTTCATCTCGTTGTGTGCTCGATTGTTTCACAAAAAAAGTATCTTGGTTCGTTGTTTTGTTCTTTTTTTAGCTAGCTTTCTTCTTTCCTTTAATTGGCGAAGCCGTATACAAAAGTTGGTTCTGTTGACCTTGCATTCTTATTTTTATTATTATTTGTGGTCAGCAAACCCTGATCCAACCGGAGCCTGCTACCGAACATTCGTCCGTGAGTGTGGAGGATATCAACAAGGCCAGGTGGTTGTTGACGAAGGAAGCTTTGAGAGTAAGTTATTTTCTTCAACAGGGATCTTCATAATCTTGACTTGACAATGATTTGAATATAATTTCACCCGCGACCAATCGCTGCTTTTCACTAAAATATAAAATTACACGTAGTATGAGGATTCCCGAATATATTGGTCCGCCAAAGAGCTTTCGGATAATGGGCGTCAGAGCTCAGTCTCGAGCAATCTTATTATTGGCACATACCGGCCAGCTCGACTTCTCGTTACAGTTTAGGCATTATAGTGCTTATTGTTTAACTACTTACAACGCTAGTCGTGAATTTTTTTTTGTTTGACGATGACAATTTAGCTCTATTCTGCACCATATTCGACCATCACACTCAACTATGCGAAGTTCGCTGGAGATTATACCTGCGTCAATGATACGTACGTTTTAACTTTATGAAGATTGTTTGTTTTTATTTTCTGCTGACCATCGGAAAATATTTGTTAGACAAATTTCGTAGATCGGGATGTGTCATGTGCTTTAGACTAATTTGCATTACGAATAAGATATTGACAATTTTTTAGGAGGTGCTTCGCCGATCCTAGGGGGTGATCATCAGGAGACCGGGACACCGGGATGCTTTATTTCATGCAATGACATGACATTTTGGTTTTCGGTTAGGTCAGTGGAAGTGGAATAGATACCATTTTCTCATTTCAGTAGTTCGACTGAAGTCGACGTTGCGTTGTCATCACTTGTTTTTGAATCGGACATGGCGCTGGAAGAAGAAAAAGCGGTTAGAAAAGTTTTCTGTTTTTATAACCGTGTGTTGACCGTTTTTCGTGTATATGCTGCGGACGTAGACAGTCCCATTTTGCATATGCATGTTCGTGTTGCTATTTAGGCTCTGGAAGGATTCCTTCTCTCGGATGTGATCAAGGAGGGATGGTTGTCAGTGGTGAAGACCGACTCAAGCACCCTGCTCGATAACTTCAAGGTAAATTTTTAGAATTTCATTGGAGAATCTGTATCTATCAACATAATTCTTTCACATGTCTGCACCTGCACCTGACCTTCGGGTTCACTTTCACTCAAAATTATTTTCGCTTGTAAAGGAAAATTCACTATTAAGATACCCATCCCCATGTCTAATAATAAAGTTGATGTCGTCAAGAACATTCACCCAGAAAAATCAACTGAAAAATTTAATGTTGGCGGTATTATCCATCGGAAACATGAAAAACAACGAGTATGCAGCATTACGCGGTTACAGTATGCACCATTGAGGTCGAATTACATTGCATTTCAGGCTGAGAAACGGCGATACTGTGTATTGAAGCGTACGGATGGTGGAGATATTGAATTTGCGGTATTGTTTATTGCTTATTTGTGATTTGTTCTGTTTTGTTCGTCCCAATCTGAACATTTTCACTGTAGCCTTCATCCCCATCAAGTCCAGATTTCATTTCATCTTCATTGCAGCTACTCAAAGCACCAGGGGCTGCTGCATCGAAGCCATCGATTCGAGTTAATTCTGCACAGTTGAAGAGCACGAAGAAGGGAAAGACAGTGCTCGAAGTGAGGAATTTTATTTTATGATCATGATTAACATATTTCTGTTTAAGATGCCTACGCGAGAGTAACTAAAATTCGAAGATTGTTTTAGTTCCAAAGATAGATTAAAAATTAACCCTTTCACAGCATGGATAAGATACTCGAAATATGCCCCGTATTATACCATAGTAGCGTATTTCGAACGTTATGTCAAAGCAACACTATTTTTGGGCTTGACGTAGTTCTGATCTTTTGTTTGATATGGTGCGTTGTCTTGTTTCCAGTCCAATAGTGAGTTACGTATGGGAGGAACCACCCAATGTTCCATCGTAACAGTTCTGTTCTGATGTTCTTAAGCGTTGAGTCAGTACAACTACTACGGAATACTGGCAGACGCGGACAACTCCAAGTATTCATGTTTAGGTTGAACCATTTTGTGCCGACGATAGTGCTGGTGATTCGCGAGAAAAGTCGTTGATGCTGGCAGCAGAAAGTACGCCGGAATTGAGTGCCTGGCTACACGCGATCAATCGAGCCATAGCTATTGCAAATAAAGGTACTATCTTCGATTTGCGATGCGATGGAAAAGGAAAGCGTCCAATTTTACGTGATTAACATTGTGTGAAATTTTAGTGTAGTAATCAGGAGTGCTTATTTAGTGGACACCATCTCTCATTCATCGGAAAAGGTCGAAAAGAAGACGAGTCCACAAGAATTACTGCTTCCTGGGGACAACGATAGCGTTCACAGTGAGGATAGTGCAAGTTGGTGTTTTGTGTTGATATGCCTTTACCTCATTTGTTAACAAAGTGAAAACGAAGTGTAATTAATCTATGGCATCTAAACCTTCGGATTGATTTTCCCCGCTTTATGTCCCCCCCCCCCCCCCCCCCCCGACCTTCCCATTCCAACCTCTGAATAGGGCGTATAAAAACACAATGGGAATGTATTTTCATTCTCGCAATAGTATTAGCAAGCGGATTACAGCAACAGCGCTTGGCTATGCTGGATTGATTTCAATTATCATTATCTTCGAATATTTCATTTCACATTTTCCTTTTAGGTACTAGTAGCTCGGGTCGGGAGTGGAGAGGACGAACGTCGGCCGCGAGGGCATTACAACCTCCCATTGTGGACAGAAGGAATATTTTCTCTCTATATCATCAGCTTATGGTGATTGCGTTATCATACCTTCGATCGCACATTAAAGATGTAGTATTTAGTTTCGACACAATTTGGGAGATGTATTCTGGTTTTCTGGTCGACAGTCGACAGTTATAGTGATAATATGTGAATGTGACATAGACATACCTTTTATTACAGCCTTTTGCCGAACCAAAAGGAGAACCCTTTTCCCTGTTAGACAAATCAACGAGATGCCGTCATTTTTCTTCGACCAGCACAGCGAATTCATCATTGGGGGCAGTGTCGCCTCAGAAGGGGAGTGCTCATGGTCTGTCTTATTTATTTTCGTTTGGGGTGTTATTGTCTCAGTGTGTTGAACTAAGTCTGAGCTTAAGTCTGCATATTTTTATTATTAGCTGTGAATAAAAGAACATTTTTGTCAAACATTGAATGAATATGATCTGTGATCGCATGCGATATGATATTATTTAAATTCGGATTTAGGGCCACGTGTTACGGTATGCGAGAGCAGTCCGCCGACACGATTTCTTGTCGAATTTCGGCGATTGGATCTTCGATTACCAATTTCAAATACACAAGTCGTTCAGGTATCGCGTAAGAAAGTATTCGAAGTAATATATGTTTCGTTTGTTTGGATTTTCAGTGCCCTTGGTTTGTGTAGTACACATCTGTTCAATTTTACAGATAGAGCCTTTCTTCGTGCGTCTCTTTGTGTTCGACGCAAATTCTGGCCGCCGTGTCAGTGAGGAATTCCATGTTGATGTGAACGATGACTCTCTGAACGCTATGTGGAGGCTAGGAAGGGATACGGTGTAAGCATTTTAAAGTATCTTGAGTGTCTCTTTAGATTGGAAAGTAAAAAGTGTTGTGAGCTTGCTACTTTAGACTTTAGAATATTACACTGGGGTAAATTCGGGAGCATATAGAATGGCTGGTAGAGTAGCTGGTTCTCGGGTCCACGTTCGTACGCTGGACGATTAATGTCTAATAAACAAGGAATTGCTCCCTTTGCTCTTGTGAATCCTGTTATCTAGCTAGTCCATGTTTAGCACTTTAGCATGGGTGTAGATAGGTGCGTGAAAACTGAAAACACGCACGAACCAGGCTATAAATCTATCTCCGGAGGCAAATGCAAATATATAGATTTGGGTGAAACGTATCAGTGGTAATTTACGGTTCGACTCTCAACTAAGCGACCATCTCCGAAATTACACATGGAAATTATAGCCTGGCACGAACCACCTCCGAAAGCAATTCGAAATATTTTGGCTGAAACATGGCGTTTTATTAAAACGGTCTATCACTAAGCTAAAGAAACCACCTCCGTTTACGCACGGAATTTGTACCCCGCACCTGCACTTTAGAAGCGTGGTTTGCAAGTTTGCAGCTGTCTCCGACATCTAGACCGCGGTTATTCACGTAGCGTACCTATTCTAACTTCCTGACCTTTATTTTTCAGCGATGCTAGGTTGGCGGATGACATCAATGGTGTTTCTCGAATTCTGCTGACAAGTGCTTCTGCAACACGTGCGCTGTGTACTGTATCATCCCCTCATAGAGATATGTGGGTTGTGGTCCGGGTGGATAGGATATTGCAGCAGGATGTGCAGGTACTTTTCGGTGTAGGTGGTGGTTTACTGTAGCTATGGATAGTTATTCATGTGTTCCACCAAGCAAACATGCCACGGCTGTAGATATTCCAATTACAGGGTCGCGGTGTTAATTTTGGGTGTCCTTGGTAATCTATAGTATTTTATTCAATCTGAAAATCGCTTTTTGAAAATCCTCCGTCAGATATGTGGTACTTTCAGGGAGAGCCGTATGTGAAGAACACGGGTGATATTAAGGCTTCACTAAAACTGCAGAAAATGGTACAGAGCGCGTGTTCGAGATTGGGGGCTTATCGGACGCGGTTTGCATGGACCGCTAGGTTTGTGACTTGTCTTTGTTGATATTGTTTATCGTCGGCCATTTTATCAGTCTCTTTGGTCAGGATTACATGTGATATTTTCGGCTTCTGGTCCTGGAACAGTTCATTTCAATCAGTGAATACTCAATACTTACTACATCGTTCGTTTCCAGACCAATATTTGCTGACGCCCGGTCGGGCGATCTCAGCGCCAGAAGTGCGCCGGAAGCCCTTCCTCTCTTCCGATGTGAAAATAACAGACTGACGGAGCAGGAACTGACAAAGTTCTTACTAGACTATTCCAAGTAAGTAAGAAACCAAAATTGCAAGTGGGTTAGGGTTAGGTAGATACGAACTTTTGTTGTAGTATTGTCCAATTATCCACAGTGCCCCGTAATGGTCCTACTTTCCTCTAATTTATTTGATGAAATTCATTATACTTACTTTTAAAGAAAACCTGTTTTCAGATTAGAGAAAACGAGTAAGCTGCTCATCCCCGGTGCATCAGTGACGGTTCGCGTTGACGTGCAGACGAAATTGAACGATCATCCATGTAAGCAATTTTTGAAGCGTTCTCGGCGAAGGTTGAGCCCTGTATTCTTCCTATATTCACGAGGACACAGAGAGGCATGGTTATGCATCGTCCAAAACATTGTGATTTTATATGAATTATTGTTTTCCACTTTCCAGTCCGTGTGTCGAGCTCTCTTTTACCGTTGCGTCCGTGGAAATCGCCCCGTGATTCTCCCGTGCCTCCTGTATTTGAACTGCAGTCGTTTGCTGATACTTCAGACGATCCGCATTCCGACCTCGTCAATCTTCTCTATGTATACCCGCAAACCCTCAGGTCAGTGCTGAAGCCATTTTTGAGTTATTTGAGTAATTTTGCATCATTGTCTCCATATTCTCCGGGTGTTTGCTCGTATATTTTGTTGCTCATATGAATGAGCGGGTTTTTAATGATCTGTGGATATTTTGTGTTAGGTCTTTTAAACTCGTCACATATAAAACGAAAAACGAGCGTGATTTTCCATATTCGTATCTTGAATCAACCTTCTTCTGCAGTTCTGTTTTGTATTAGAATGTCCGTATCCGTTTACTGATCTTTTGATGAAACACGATTTTTGTGTTTTGCCTCTTAAAGGAGGAGGCTCACGCGAATGAAGTGCTCAATTAGTTTCTTTTTATCGAAAGATGATGGTGTTAATTTCCAATAAACATGCTTTACAAAGAAAAATCGTTTAATTGGAAGGAGTAAATCAATGTAAAAGTTTAAATTCTATCAACATTTTGTATCGTAGCAGACAGCTGATTTCCGTAGTGGGTATGCAAATTTATGCTTGCTCGGAAAATGAGTTGTAAATTTGCATGATTAACTTTGAAATCTACATTGCATACGATACCTTTTTTTATTTGACTTCAAGTTCTTAGATTAATTAATTCCTTCAAACTAAAGCTTCGAACCTTCCAACGTTTGTTTTTTGGAAGTTCAAACCATCGTCCTTTGATAAAAGGAAAGAAATAGGGGGCCTATTTTTCGTGAGCCTCCTCCTTTAAAGGGTCAGGCCCATTTCAGGTAACCCCTATTTTTGATCACTTCACTGGATTGTCCGTATCAAATATAGCAGGATGGAATATTGTTCCAATTTTAATGTGCAACCTTCGCGCAGTAACTAGCAATTTACCATAGCCAGGCATACGCAACAATCTGTAGCAGTTGTCACGCCCTTTCGCACTAATTGGCCAATATGCTATATTGGGCGTGGTAATTGCTATATTGGCCATGCGATAGATTGTTGGGTACGCCTGGCTATGGTAAATCAGGTAGGTAAATTGCTGGTTACTATGTGAATGTTGCACATGAAAAATTGACCAAAAAATAGGGGTTACCTGAAATGAGCCTGACTCTTTAATGACATCTCTCCCTTTTAGATACGATAATCAAAAAGTGTTTTCGAAGGCGCGTAACATCTCATGTACTGTGCGGTTTGTGCGAGGAAGTGACCAATCCGTGACAGGCATTCAGAAACAGGTTTATTTTGGCGTAAAGGGTGGGAATCACCGAATCACTTCAAAGGCTTCATTTCGGGTAGTGTAGGATTGTTTCTGTCGGTAGATCAATTAATCGTATCTGCTAGCTGACGCTTACCTACTTTTTTTTAAAATATAAAACCGTTTTAGAATATTCCTTCCCACTTACTCCATTTAAGGTATACGTTCAGCGTCAAGCATATACTACTATGAGGCTGGGTTACTAGAACCAGACCTCTACTAGACCATTGATTTATTTCTTCAGGCTGTGTTTGATCGTTTGGCTCCTGGAGGACCGTTTCTCGGCTGTGGATCTTGTTGCGTGCAGCATCACCAGCAGTGCCCAAGCTTTTGCGAAGAGGTCCGAATTTGTATAATTTTATTTACTTTGATTTGGTCTGTGGGCGTTCTGCTATTCAAGGGACATATATAGTAGTGAAAATCACAAAATACGTAGAGATCTTTCCATTGTGACAAACAAACTCTCCTCATTTATGTAATAAGATCTTACCCTATGCAACCAGTGTGTAGCAAAAATACCTTTCTGTTGTCTATGCACATAGTCGTATGTTCAGATCAAGATGCGCCTGCCACTCTCATTGGATCCATACGACCACATCTTATTCACCTTCGCTCACGTGTCTGTGGCCGGACATTCGAACCCGAAGAGTCCCCCAGAGGTTGATTTTCTACTGTATTCTCTTTGTTTTCGTAGGGTACACGGATTTACTGCTTCTTGGTCTTAGTTGTGAAAAAGTATTTGTGAGTTGCCACGTTGTGACCTGTACTATGCATTGCATGCGGAGTGTAGAGCTAGTTTTTACACCGCATTGTGTTTGTGTATAACAGTAGCGTGTGCGCTTAAAAACTATCTCGGTCGTGTCTACATTATTAGGATATATTCCAGCAACACTACCTTTTTTGTGTAAATGTAACTAGCACCTAAATGTATGTTTACAGTCCGTTGAGACGCATGTAGGGTTCGCTTGGCTCCCATTGGTGGGGAGGAAGGACCGCCTGACGCTCGAATCTGATGAGCAAGAGTTCTCGCTTCCCGTCGCTGCAGAGCTTCCGCCCAACTACTTCCGATGTAGACCATTGGGATTAGGAAAAGGGGTACGGTAGTTTTATCTTAGCCATTGTTATCCAGGCTATAAATCTATGCGTAAAATTACGCATCAACCATCTCCGGATTGGCTTTGACCATCTCCGGAGGCAAATGCAAATATATAGATTTGGGTGAAACGTATCAGTGGTATTTTACGGTTCGACTCTCAACTAAGCGACCATCTCGAAATTACGCATGGAAATTATAGCCTGTTGTTATCTAAGCGCACGTACCTAATCTCTCCCATTTTGGATAGTAGTCCAACTCCCAAAAACGCTATTTCAATCTTCAAGTGACTACGGTGCCCCAGTTGGGTATTGGTAAAAATCCCCTTTGTTTTCCACTCTATTGTCCTCGTCAATCTTTTAGTTACATTTCAGGATGAAGGCCCTGAGATCAGGTGGGTTGACCAGAAGCCACTGTTCCGCGTGCGCGTTCGGCTTGTATCGTCGACGTTTACCACGGAACCAAAGATTCATTCGTTTTTCCAGGTATTCAATTTGCACTTGATAGTTTTTCATTTTGATTTGGTTCCCAAGTGCCAAGATTGTCGCGTGTAGTGTAGGATAAGGGTGGAATTTGGACTGAGCGAGTGTTAACACAAAATTTGTGGTAGCCAACTAGTTAACCAAGTGTAGGGTTAGTACTCTGGCTTTGCACCAATCTTATTATATTAGCGGACACATAAACAATTAGACGAACAACTAGACTATGACCTCGTAGCACGAGAG
The DNA here is from genome assembly GCA_036852015.1 of Pelodera strongyloides. Taxonomy (NCBI): domain Eukaryota; kingdom Metazoa; phylum Nematoda; class Chromadorea; order Rhabditida; family Rhabditidae; genus Pelodera; species Pelodera strongyloides. The sequence goes on along the minus strand of JAANDG010000827.1, from coordinate 1,482 downwards.
ATCCCAAGAAGATGGACCTCCTAACGACAGAAAACCTCGACTCCACAACAATAGCAATTCGAGAAAAGGAAAAGAACAGTAACAGTAATCAATTGGGACACGCCGACAATCATAAACGAACACGGGTTATTATATAAAAACATTTACTGAAAGCTTGAAACATGCAAATTTAAAGAGTAATGATAAAGTAAATACTAAAGTTAAAATAATAATCTATCAATAATGAAATGGCCTGAACGCCACCGAAATAGTTGTGCTATTTCAACTTGACTGACAACGATGACCGACGAAAGTTCAGCACTCGACGAGTGTGAACTGAGGACCAAAAATGAACGAATGAAACAATATCACGAATTATATTCAGTTAACCAACACCGATATATTATAATAGTTTATTGTACAATAGATAGGGAAGACAAAGGTTGAAGCGTAGATCTTCTTGTTGAGCTGCTGTCGAGGTCCTTCCTTATTCGAAAGTCCTCTCGCTGGTGTTGTTCATAAATTTTGACTGTGATCGAAAAATTGGGGTATTGGACGAGCGGGAATCGAACCCAGCGTCTTTGGATTGCCGGTCCACTGCGTTAACCACTACGCTACCGCCACCCACCACCAAATGTTTCAATCACATACCCGTATGGGCGAGAGGCCTGTTAAGGTTCGCCAAGGCGTCACACAGTGAGTCAAATGCCCAACTGTCCGGGGGGTTAAATACCACAATCCCAGATTAAGATCCGCCATACCAAGAGTATATAGATGCCAAAGTGAATGCAAATAATACAAGGGACTTTAGCCCTGAGCCAAATTTCATAAATTTTGACTGTGATCGAAAAATTGAGGTATTGGACGAGCGGGAATCGAACTCAGCGTCTTTGGATTGCCGGTCCACTGCGTTAACCACTACACTACCGCCACCCACCACCAAATGTTTTCGATCACAGTTTTATGAAATTTGGCTCAGGGTTGCCATAAAGTCCCTTGTATTATTTGCATTCCACTTTGGCATCTATATACTCTTGGTATGGCGGATCTTACTCTGTGATTGTGGTATTTAACCTCCCGGACAGCTATTATCATTAATTATTGACATTACATTAGTGACATTAATTATTAACACATTAAGTGACAAACCAACCTTTTCCTTCCGGTCGCGTCCGAATATAGGAGCTCCCGTTCCTGGCAGCACATGTAGATTCACTTCTTTGCCAACATGCCCAACTTGCATGTTTACTGTACACCTTCCTTTGAACGGTATCTTTTCCCCTGTGTAGCTCCTTACACTATATTCCACTGGACGAAGTGTCGGTTCTCCTGCTTTCTGCCACGTGTCCTCATCAATTATGGAACATGCCCCTGTTTGGCCTGTTTCTAATTCCATTTTGGTTTGCAACCCTTGAATGTTAACTGGTAACAATAATGGACCAGAAAACTCATTCACCTGTGTGGTATTTCTCCTGACAGCATCGTACCTATGGTTCCAATTCG
>JAANDG010000826.1:0-52414 GCA_036852015.1 Pelodera strongyloides | reverse complement strand
GTTAAGACCACAGTTGCCAGCAGACCAAGTTCAAGAAGAGGTTCTGAGGAGCTACTTGTCGACGACAAGTAGTGGACAAACTGAGGACTAACGGCCTTTCAGCAATTAAGTAACCAACAACAATATAGCGACAATAACCAAATCAATAAGAACAACACAATTTGGTTAAGGTTATTGGTTGGTTACATATAAAATGCAGTAAGGCAAATAATACATAAAATGATAGAATCAATAGTGAGACACCGATCTATTTCATATAGAATCGGCAAATCACCAGAGTGGGTGGCTTCCGCTAGACACCGGTTACTTAATTACCGGCAAATATCGGAGAGTCCAAAGGGAATGTTAGCAACGGCTAACAGATGGCGCGCACGCCCAAACTTGGTACGAAACCAAAACAAGAATTAATAATCGAGTACGTCTGAATAGAGTTTAGGAAAACCTATTAATAGGCCAATTAGAAGGTTCTAGAAGGTAGTAACATGATACACAGCAAATGAGGGTGGTTACGGTAGCAATGTAGTAAAATAGAAAGAAAGAAGCTATAATTAGTGGAATTAGCATATAGCGGTCGCGCAGTCGCGACATTCCGGGGAGGCGAGCAGACGCTATACAAAAGGTTTAGATGGTTTTACTAACTCAAGGTTTTGGTTATAAGTCTAGTGCGTGGCGGTCCTGGTTATAATATTATAACTGGCCTCCGCACTTATAGCAAGACACCACAGTTTCCAAGTTGGTTGCTGTACGTACTGTACTTCGCAGATACAAGTTGGCTTACTGTAGTGCCCCTAGACCTGTTGGGTCGCGCGCGCTTACTACCGTACTTGCAACGAAACGCGTAGCGCGGGCAAATATTTAATTTGAATTTGCCCGGATTTTTTTTTTTGTGAATTGGTTTGGTTTTTGGTTTATTTTTTGTTTGCGCGCTGCTTGCATCCTCCCGGCAACAAAAGTTAAATGCTACACAGAATAAGAGAGGATAGAGATGGGGAGAGTAAGGCGCTAACAAAGATGAGGGCGAATTACGAAGCAGTAGACGATGAATCTTGGGTGGCGGTGTTGAGTCGAGCTTGCCATCCTGCCGATACTCTTCGTAGCCTTATTCTCCGCGCTTCCGTCGTTGACCTACAATGTGTAGAATAAGTGTTTTGCTCGTGTGTTTTCTCGTTTGGTTTGGATTCGGTTGAGGTTGAAATGTTGATTTTTGCAGGTTTATGTGCAAGAGGACTCCGCGATGGTTTAGACTGTTTTGAATGGATGGTTGGCGGTTGGAATGATTTAGAAGGTTGGTTGTTTTTTGTATTTTGAACTCTTGAGGTTTAGGTGGGTTGTCTTTCCATTTTTTGTGTTCGTATCGGATTCGTTTCCTGATTTTTGGTTTTTTTCTTTGTATAGTTGAGGTTTACGTTTCTTTTCTCGTTTCCATGTTCGGTTTACTGAGTTTCTCGAGTTGTGATTTCCCGTGCATTGTAGAGGTTTTGCATCTCCAATAGTTGTTTTTGACGAATTAGGGTTTGGTGTAGTTTGTGGATTAAGAGGTTGTGGTTTCTATTTGTACCGTTTTAGGCACGAAAAAACTGACCTTCGTCTTCTCGATGTCCCTCCTGTGTTCCGAGATTCAGCTCCGGCGTCGTTCTCTATGGAACTCCTCTCCATCTCTTGGTCAAGGTATTTTTCCACATTTCGGGCGTCTCGCGGCATCGTGTAAGGCTGGTTTTTGTTATATAAGGTTAATGTTCTTTCCTCAGTCGTTCACCTGTATTTCACTTCTCAGGGTACTGTCGGTTAAGTATGGGGTTGGTTTTGTAAATGTCCGTGTGGGTTTGTTCTCTCCGTTCCCGTAAACTTGGACAATTAGGACAATGTTTGAGGTTTTCTGATTCACTTTCGCTTGTTTCCAGGCTGTCGTGGTTAGAGGTTGGGTTATGACAACGCATGGTTTGAAGACGGCGTCCGGTCGATGATGGTGGTTCATATTCAGGTGAGTAAAAATTTACATCGGTTTTGTGTTTGGTTGCAGGAGGGCCACTCTCAAGGTTTCCGAGTGGTGCCAGTCTTTGGTTATTTTTCTCAACTTCAGCTCCTCTGAATTCGGCAAAATTTCCGTGTGGGTTTTCTGGTTTCATGCGAGTTGTTGGGGTTGGTTCGGGGTTGAATTCAAATCGAGTAGTCGGTTGGTATCCATCAATAGGAGTTGATGTTTCGAATGGGTAATTATTCCAACTGTGTTTGTGTAAATGGTTGGAGTTAAAAATTGGTTTTGGTTCAATTCAGTTTCAAATCTGACAGTCGGTATGCTACCAGTTATAGGACGCACATTGGGGGTACGGTATGGAGTGAGAAATGGTTCAGTATTTTCCATTTCAGAATGTGCAGAATTACCTGTACTTTGTTTCAGGTTGCTATCCGCTGATCCTGTCCTCCATTCGCTCATCTCCGCTGGTCGGCCGTGCTCGCATGTCTCGTCGGTACCGCACTCGGTTTCAGGGATTGTGGAATTCAGGTTTGTGTTTGGTTCGTTTTCTACGTGAACAGGAATTATTGGACCACAGATTTCCGCCTCCAATTCGTAGTTTTCGAGCAGGGTTTTTAGTTCAGTTCGCATGGTTCTGGTTCTACGCAAAACACCTCTAAGATCGTTGGTGAATACGTAGTTTTCCAAATCGGTTTTTGGTTTGCCTGTGAACTCGTCGATGTTACACATAGAGTCAAAGAGTCCGTGTTCAATTGAGTCAAGTCTTGAAATGGTTCTAAGGAATTTTTTCTTCAGTTTAATAAAGACCGGGCCATTTTTGGGAAGGGTTTCCCATTCCGTTTGGAGCAGTTCAAGACTTTGTTGGTTAATGGTTTCGAATCTGGTTTTCCAAAATTCTAGGGTATCTTCAAGAATGAGAGCTTTGAATGAAAGGTTACTGTTTCTAGGTGCCATCGTGACGACGACCAAGAAAACGACAAGGATGGTTTACAAGGATAATAATTTAAGAAGCAAGCACGAATAAATTGTTGTTTTACTCGCGGTCGCCGGTTCGAATCTTCGGGGCACCAATGTTAAGACCACAGTTGCCAAGCAGACCAATGTTCAAGAAGAGGTTCTGAGGAGCTACTTGTCGACGACAAGTAGTGGCAAACTGAGGACTAACGGCCTTTCAGCCAATTAAGTAACCAACAACAATAAATAGCGAACAATAACCAAATCAATAAGAACAACACAATTTGGTTAAGGTTTATTGGTTGGTTACAATATAAAATACGTAGACAAATATACAATCAAACATAGAAGAATCAATAGTGAGACACCGATCTATTTCATATAGATCGGCAAATCACCAGAGTGGGGTGACTACCGCTAGACACCGGTTACTTAATTACCGGCAAATATCGGAGAGTCCAAAGGGAATGTTAGCAACGGCTAACAGAATGGCGCGCACGCCTAAACTTGGTACGAAACCAAAACAAGAATAATAATCGAGTAATCTGAATAGAGTTTAGGAAAACTATTAATAGGCCAATTAGAAGGTTCTAGAAGGTAGTAAATGATACACAGGCAAATGAGGGTGGTTACGGTAGCAAGGTAGTACAATAGAAAGAAAGAAGCTTTACTAATTAGTGGAATTAGCATATAGCGGTCGCGCAGTCGCGACAAGTACCAGCGTCATATCATATGCAGTTTATGGAAATGAACATAATTAGAATAAATGCGTAATTAGCATAATACGCAAGAATTCAGTTGTCCGTGATGAGTTTCAAAACGGCCGTATTTTCGCTGTAACAACAAGCTCTACTTCTCACAATTGGTGCTAATGTTCGTGATAATGCGATATAATATTGTAAAAAGAAGCTAACGCCTAGGCCGAAGACGTCGCAATTTGTCATCTGGAAAACTCGTCGCCTACTGCTCAGGACCTCTGCGAACAAGTCATAAGCAACTTGAAATGTATTTCCCCCTTAATAAAGGTGCACGCTTTTGAAGGTAAAGGTCAGTCATTAATCAATTTTAGTGATATTGCAAGAAGTAAAGCTTAACTGAACGCGTAAGTAAAAGCGATTTTGTAATATTGTAAATGTAAAAATTGAAGGCGTGCGTGAAAGCTTTAACAGCGTTAGTGTTAGTGATAGCGTATGTCAAATTAACTGAGCGTGAATTAACCCATAAGTAAAGTTTAAGTGTAAGTGTAAGCCGTGTAAACGTATGGCGTAAGTATATAAATGGGCGTGAACCTATGCAGCGTAAGGCGTAAGTACTATGGCGTGAACCTTGTAAGCGTAAGGCGTAGGAATATAAATGGGCGTGAACCTATGTAAGCGTAAGGCGTAAGTACATAGATGTGCGTGAACCTACGTAAGGGTAAGGCGTAGGTATATAGATGGGCGTGAACCTAGTCTCTGGTGCAGAAGGTTGGCTCTTCTCCACTTGCTCAATACTTCTCACTACTTGTGTGTCCAGGGCCCGGTGAGCCGCCCGTGAGCTTTTCCGCATTTCGCATGCAAATCGATGTCTGTGTAGGGACACCGCTCTCTTGATGTCGAACACACACACGAGCGAAGAAAACTCGACAGGGAATCCCCCCGGCTTCTTTATTTCGGCTTTGGGCAATGACCCCCCGGAATAAGGGCAGCGACACCCCCTCCCTTAGCTTCACACGAAGCTATAGACCAATATGGGTACCGCTGCAAAGTACCAATCATGAGTGCTCAATTTACAGGGCAAAGTTGTCTAGCCGTGTGGCCGTGACTCAGATCAAGCTTTAGATGTAATAATAATTAGAGCTTAAACGATTATCATAATTAGTAAATGCATTCACTTGGGTAAGGCAATACGTACGCAACACCGCCCCCCCCCCGTCCACCTTCAGCTGGAACATCAAACTTATTTTAGTTACCGTAATTTTGTTAGTACGCTGAATCTCATATCTTATAGTGCCGGATCTCAAACTTTGCTTCAAAGTCAACTAAAAATTAGCGTACTTGATAAGTAATGCACCAGTTGATGGGCATTGGTGAAGCAATTAAGTGATAGAGAGAGAACAGAACCCAGGGACTGTGGGTAGTGGGAGACAAATGCTTGAAGGTGAGACGAAAGTTCGGGATCAAGATTACCAAAGGCTTGAAATTACCGTAAACTTTCAAGCAAGAAACAATAGGAAAAATACGACCACTATAATGAGATGTACAAAAAGGAAAACAGTACAGAGGCCATATTCACCACTACCACTCATTCCCCACGGAATTTACCCGTCTATTTCTCTGCGTGTCTCACATTACAATACTATTTTCTGTCCCAGGGAAAATTTCCCCAAGGAATCGGTGTGGTGAATAGCCTCAGATTACAGTATTGTCGGGCCAATAATAGATATTCATCACTATTCTCGAATGAACCGTACGCAGCTGATCTTACGACTTTGCAAAAAATGCAGCAAAACGTCTAGGTAGCCATCCAACGTCATGGGAAAAGAAGGATATGATAATTTTACTTCTACAGAATTATATACAAACTACAATTCTTCATTCTGTGCACGCAACGGTCAGGCGTGCTATCCAGCTTGCGTTTCAAAAAAACCACGTGTCGTTCAGCTTTAAAAAGCTGTCATTTGACTTTGTCTGCGTGACTAACCTGTGTCTGTTGTCTGGCCCTCTTCCCCAACCAGGTTTCTGCCGTTGATGTTGGCTGTGATAACAATGAAGATTGTGACGGTTCTCCCGGCGGTCGTTCTTCGATCTAAACTTAATAAATATAACATTTTGTTTCTTTCATGCTTTTTTATGTATTTGTGTGGGCTGAACCTGTACCTGTAGTTAATCAAGAGATCAACCAATTGTAAATCAAGCAATTTTCTTTTTATATGAAAGAGTAACTGTAGTGTGCGCTAACACTCACGTTACGGAAGTGATTCGAATAAATTGTTCCGCTGGCTTACAAAAAGGGTGTCGAGCTCAATCTAAGCTCATTATGCAAAAGAACTTGTTTGTGATAGTCTCATTCAGACGATTTTCATCTACGTTTTAGACGTTTTAAAGGGAATATGTAGGCACTCAAATGAGCAAAACAACTGCGAAACTAGAGTTTCCACACCAGACATGAATTTAAGTAGGCGACTGAATATGTAAATTGAATATTCTCATTTGCATGCAAATATGTCGCTGTTGCATGCTATATGCCGATGTATGCACATATGCTAAATTTTTTGCTCCATCAGCACTGCCGTGTAAGCCAGGGGGTCAAATAACGCGTTTACTATGGAAAAGATGAACTTTGAAAATCATTTTCTTTTAAATGGGAAACTTTTAAACCTTTTTGTTGTTGTTTCCTTAATGAGGAACACACATTCTACAGCTTAACTTCAAAAAGGTCATACATATTCCCTTTAAATTGCAAAGACACCTCAGGCTCAGGCCTCAGGCGGCGTAGCCGTCTGGTAAAAAATGGAGTCTACAGTTTACACATACTAGGGACAAAGCAACGACAGGGCTAGTTCAACAAGCAGTTTTCATTGCTTTAGACAATTACAATTTGCGTCAAGGAACATCACGTTTTCGAACTCACCTTGTGAAACACCACTACTGGTCGATCCGCAGATGGACGAGAGGAAGAACCACGATCCCGACGGTTTTTGTTGTATCTGTAAATTCAGGAACTTTCTATTGTATACGCCGACAATACACGGCTCCAAACTCAAACCCACGTATGACGATAACTTACAAATGCTCACCAGTGTAAACAAACTAACAGTACAATTTACTCACCGCTGTTAAAGCGATATATCGGCCGGTTTTTGAAACACACCCAGTACACCAGAATTCTTATGCAGCTTATGCAAATGAACATAAATTATAATAAAAAATCGAGCTAAATTCGAGCAACTTTGCATAAATACGTAAGAATTCAACCGTCCACTATGTGTTTCGAAAACCGGCCGGTGTTTCGCTTTAACAAAACAAAAAGTTATTTTCGCATACACTGAGGAAACTTGGCCGGTGCGCGGCTTACACTGGGCCCGAAAAAGGTGCGCCGCCTACACCTGGCCTACACCTCGCCCATAAAGGGGAACATGACTCGAGGGATAAAGAAAAGCTGTGGCGGCGTTGCGAGAGAACGGAAAACGATGATGGATAAAGTAATATTGCGTACTTTCAAACAATATAAAGTACATGCGCAGCGTCAAGAATGTGTATATTTATACAAAAACTTGTAATAAATCATAAAGCATGATAAAAAACAAGCTTACTAATACTAACCGTATCCTCAATAGCAACCTTCTTGGAATGCTCAGAATCAGTACAACGTCATCAATACTCATCGAAGAAACTTCAACGTTATTGATTGATAGGATCTCGTCGCCCGGTCGAAGCATTTCCCCGTATCTGTAATTAGCTGATTAACTAAATAATTAACTTAATTAATTAACTTAATTAATTAACTTAATTAAATACTCTTATTAGGAGTAATTGGGCAGCAATTAAAATAACATAAATTGACCCTACATAATTACATATAATACACATACAATAATCTAGTTTGTGACGCTTTGCAAAAAAAAAACTGCTTGCTGTGGCTGTGGAAGAACTACATATTGATAGATGAAAATGATAAATATAGTCATGGTGAAACGTACTTTTCCAGATCAGAATTTTCTCCGAAACGGCTCGCGAAGACCCCATTTGGTCGGTCGATACCATTGCCCTCTCTAGAAAACAACGATAAACATTAAAAGAGAATACCGGCCGGTTTTGGAAACGTATCGTGGACAACTGAATTCTATGCATTTTCGTTATTTGCTCGAATTTAGCTCGCTTTTTTATTCTAATTTATTTCATTTGCATAAGCTGCATAAGAATGCTGGCGTTCTCAGTGTGTTTTCAAAAACCGGCCGATATTTCGCTTTAAAAAAAAAAAAAAAAAAACTTTTTTTTTTTATAAGGAAGTGAACTTAGTAAAGCTTGCAAAATAGTAAATTTAGGGTTAATGACAGAAATAAGAAGTATATTTTATAAACATTTTAGAATAAACTGTTCTGACCTCAAATAAAGTCCCAGAGATTGTCCTGGTTTCTTTATAATTTCAACTAATTGCACTACAAAGACGTCGTTCGTTTGAGGATTTCGGAATTCGGAGCTGAAATTGAAAAGAAAATAAGAAAATGCACGAAATTAGAGAGAAATTGGTAAAACTCCTAGTTCCCTCTAGTTAGTAATGCTACGCCTTCGAATTTTCCTTACCCGTCAGCTAATCCACTACGGTAAGAGTTGGTACGTTGTTTCCTGATAAATTGTTTTCTCTTCATCATAGCATTTGATGCATACCTCGGTGTATTTAATTAATAAATATACGATAAAAGTCCAAGAAAAACTTGAAATTCTATATTCCACTGGATTATGTTATTTAATAAATAAATATATAAAAATCCAATAAAAATCTGAAATTCTATATTACACACGGATGGATATGACGTCTTCTGACATAAATGGTTAATACGTTTCAAATAGTCAATATAGAAATAAGAATGCGAAAATGACAATCATCCTTTTTTCAGAAATAATGATCAATATAAATAAAAATGAAATCATCTCCCTACCGATCAAGTACTCGTGCTGACAGTCCCAGGACGGTATTTTGTGTAAGCGTCGACGTCTGTTGGTCGACCTGCCGGATCCGACGGTAGACGTCCTCTGGGAGACCACCTGGGAACAATGACATGGGAGGAGACTAATTAAGAGTGCAATTGCTAATTAGGCCATCTAATATGTTGTAAGATGTACTGTACTGTATTGTAGAATATACAGTAACCGCGTTGCGAACTTGTGTACTCGGTAATACAAAGGAAATTATCTACACTGAGCGACTGCACAGTATGGGGCTGCTCAATTTAAATATTATACAAGGGAATACATCCAATAGTGTTTCAAAACCACGTATCATAGCCCTTTGTAAATCACAACTTACCAATGGCATTCTCTTGACTGGATGACGGAACATCCATAGGACGGGTGGCCTCGGCCCCACTACTGTTCTGAAAGAAAATTTAAAGCAGAATACCGGCCGGTTTTTGAAACGCACTGCCGAGAACGGAATTCTAACAATTTATATGATTTTGAATTTGGCTAGATTTTTTATTCTAATTTTTTTTTTCTGCATAAGCTGCAGAAGCTGGTGTAGTCGGTGTTTCAAAAAACCGGCAGTATTTCGTATGCAGAATTTGTATAATATCGTGAAATATAGTAAAACATTAAAAGGTCAGGCACATGATTACATACATTTGGTATATCCATAAAAATTTAAATTAACCGGTCATACCGGGCAATGTTATGTTATTTGGGGTTATCGATGCTGGCGTTGCGCTCTTTTAATGAGTATAATAAATATTCAAATATATTCAAAAAATAATAATCAATGATGAAAGTACATTGTACATGACATAATTTTTTTTCAGCAGTGGACGAATAATAGGATAATCTCATCATTCTTTTATGGTTTAGATCGTACTGTAGAATTTTTTTAATATTGCCAGACACATGATGAGAGAATTAAAAGGGTCGAGCTCATGTGAAAGTCATAGGAATAGGATGAAAAATATTCAGATTATGCGGATTAACATAATCATACAAATTGACTAATTGTAAGCTAAGATAACTAGGATAGGTGAATTTGATTTTAACACATACATACATAAAAAGAAATCAAAAAGTCTAAGCTGAAAGCGAAATTGGAAATTGGAAAGAATTCAAGGTTTGCTCAAACAAAAATGCTGGCTTTATTCCTTTTGCAACAATATTCCAAAAATACAGAATGTCAAATCTCATTGCTAATCAAATCGGTCATCTGTTTCCGTTTATATGGTCGTTTCTAATTTTCATCCTCGGATGCACACCTTTTGGTGTATTTAATAAATAAATAAATAGAAAGAAACCGAATCACGAGACAGCAGATTCTAAATTCGTATTGCGAGAATTGCACAATTCCGAGCAAATATTGGGGAAAATATTAAAGTATCGAGTTACAGAGTTGGGCACCCATATGTGGAAATGATTTTAGATGGAGGATTATTATTTTGATTTTTATTACAACAATTATATAATAGTTTATTGATGATATTGCAATTAACACATCTCAAAAGGTGATATCGCAGGTAATATGTGATATAAAAATTAGATATCGCAGCACATTTTATGCAAAGAAAAACATGGTGAACAGAGAGGTAAACGTGCAAATTTTAGAAATTATTTTGAAATCGTCCTGGACATCATAATTTATTTTTTTTTCCTTTATGATAGAGAAAACTTCAATTCATTGGTCACTATTAAATTAAACAGTTCTACTGCTGCGGGATTATACTATTTTACTAAATAGTGGAATCAAACGCTGACAGTCAAATTATCCATTTTCATTGTCAGTGTTGGTATGTCAAGTTCGTATGAAGTTCGCCAAAGCCTAAGCCCTAAGCCTAAGCCTAAGCCTGAATTTCGATTTGAGCACTAATAAACAAGGATTGTTGGTACGTAGACAACGTAGAGCAAACCTGGATGTTTACTGAGACGCAGGGAGATAGAGAAATACATATGTTAGGGTGTTTTATAATAAAAGACGTGACTAATAATGAACTAACAATCACAGAAACATAAACATATAAGAAAGATAAACAAACGTCGCTGCTATATTTTTAGTTGAATCTTTAGATATATGTTTTATATTAATTAAACTCTTTCAAAGACCTCATACAATATTATAATACTTTAAAATTCTATTTAGTCAAAGATACAAATATATATAATGCAAAGCCGGAGAGAGACGCGTCTAGTTTTTGGATCAATAAGGGGGTTCAGCACTCTGCATGCGCCCCTATAGGACAAACTATGGCTAGGGCCCATCTCTAGGGACACCCTCGCCTGCCTGGAACTAAGACCATTGGCCCCCGGGCGGACACTACTAAGTCCCCGCTCTTGACCAATAGGCCCGTCATGAGATGATGGCATATAAATCCGAAATAGGCACTACACTCAAAGCATAGGAAGAACCTAGATTGGGACTTATATGCGAGGGCCAATGGGTACAAACGAAAGGATGTTCCCCATTTGAAATATGTAAACTAATCTTTGAAAATTCAAAAAGTGCTGCAGGTTGCAGGCTCTTTGAACATATTAACCGTTTTTATATTCAGAAACTTCAACTAAATACTACATACAGTGGGAACAAGCAAAGTAAGAAGTAGACAGGGCATCACGGACAAGCAGGCCTGCAGGCCAGCTACCCACCCGGGAGAACTAATTGCAATGCCTCATAACCGCAAGTCTTTGACCATAGGGTATATGAAATTAGCATCAGCTAACCTCAGTTCACAAGGAAAAATAACCCTTGTCAGTATGTTGATGTTGTTATCGCATCGGCACCTTAGGGTACCTAAACATTATTATAAACACTAACAATAATGACGAATATTTATGTCAAAGTGAATGCAAATAATAAACATTTGGTGATGGATGGCCTAGTGGTTAACGCAGTGGACCGGTAATCCAAAGACACTGGGTTCGATTCCCACTCGTCCAACACCCCCAATGTTTCGATCACAGTCAAAATAAGGATGGAGTTTTAACTTAACAACAGACATATTACCACAGCTCACAACATATTGACGGAAGCGGAGACGTTGCCAGTAGTCTAGCCTTCTACTTGCCAGAAAAATATGAGTGAACACGCAGACACAGAAGAGTAGTGAGAAGTCATCAGTCATAGGAGAGGAGATTCATCTCTTACTCCACGAATACCCTCCCCTACCTCTTTCTCTCCCTCTCTCTCTCTCTCTCTTTCTCTCGGTTCCCTTCTCCCTTTTACATTCCTCTCCCACATCCTCCCTTTCTTTTGCCCTCTCTACCCTATCCTCCCTATAATCCAAAGGGAAAGTTAGATTCCTCCAAGTATCAGACATCAGAAGATGATAATATTCGAGGAATTTTTAGTTTTAGAAAACCTTCATAATAAACAGTTCATATATATAACCTCAGAGGATCAGTTTATCTTTCTAATGTTTTCTTCTTTATCTAAGGAGTCTGAATATTTTTAATTCCCCTTAAAGGGAGAGGCCCATGAGAATAAAGTTTTCCTCAATTTATTTGTAAAGAATGTCCGGAATTTCAGAAATATTACTGTGAAAACGGCATTGCTTGAAGCCTAGAACTCACAGAGTTATTCCCCGGCAAAGAGTTCGGCCAGATACCGTAGTCAGAATCAATTCTCTCGCTTTTAGGGCATTCTTGTATTGCAAACGCCTCTTTATAGTCGTAGGAATGATCTTTATTCGTTTGACCATTCTTATGTAGAGAAAGAATGCAAATGAACGGATATAAACCGTAAAAACGAATTTTGACGTTGCTGACTACGGTACCTAGCCTAGCCGAACTGTTTGCCGGGGAATAACTCTGCGAGTTCGAGGCTTCACGCAATGCGGCTTTCACAGTAATATTTCTGAAATTCCGGACATTCTGTGCAAGTAAATTAACGAGAACTTTTTTCTCATGGGCCTCTCCCTTTAAGTTTCTTTATTTCCAAACAACCGGATAGGTTTTGATTTTACATCATATCAGTATATGAATTGTTGCGCATGAACCTTCGAACTCTGCTGGGCCGCGGCTTGGACCTAAGCTTAAGCCCAAGATCTCACAATAAGGCCCTTATCTTAGGGCTCACTTTCTCATGGCTTCAATTGTCCCTCTAATTATACGTGTGTGAGGGTGGCGGCTGACAATAAGTCATTCGAATATAGGCAATCATTTATTATGCTTGAAAGTGGGAGCACACCATCGTATGCTAATTCCACACATGTGGTGTCATCTTGGGGAAGATCCGAAATATGGGTAATGTGAGGTAGTCGGGGGAAATCTACACTGACTGGGAGGTGAGTAAAAAAACTACCCAGGGAAACGGGAATACCTACCCAGGGACCAATATACAACCTTGGGTTCGACCATACCAACCTTACTTATTGCCATGGGTCCCAAAACTGAAAAGGTAGCTCAGTTCAGGAAGACATGCGCAATAAAAAACCCGAATGTCAACTAACCAAGGTTAAACTAATTCGCATTATTGTTGAATCAATTATCAGCTTGCTGCCTAGCTGTAAGCTGCAGTCGATTTCTGAAGCTACTGTGGATAGCATTATTCAGAACAACGGACTTCAATTGGAAAGAGAGAATATAGAGGGAGAGAGAATGGAGAGAGATTGAGACAAAGGAGAGATGTAGATAGATTAGTGACAGATATAGAGAGAATACAGGAAATAGAGTCGGAAAGAAACAAGAGAGAGAGAGAGAGAGAGAGAGAGATACAGACCTGTTCAGTGACGCGGAAAGATGCGAGAAGACAGAAGTAAAGGCAGGTCAAGCCCGTTTCCTAATAGTGCGTTAATTATTCCATTAGAGGACCCGACTTCTCCATAGAAGGAAAGTTTCAGAATATATAGGTGAAGGGGGAGGGCAAGTAGTACATAAAAACGATGGTTTACTTATAAACTTGCGAAACATAACACATTACAAAGCGTAAAATTTAGTAACTATCACGTGAATCTGCAGACCACCTAGCTCATAGCAGCCGTCGGGGTTGAAGATCAAACAAGAAATATGCAAATATAAACAATCTATTTTTAAACTATAGAGAATACTGTGTGAAAACTGGCATCTTGCAAGCGGAGGGAAAAGGGCCGCCCAGCTGCTTTGTCAATCAATAAAACCAATCCATATTGACTGCTACATGTTAAATCAATCATCAACACAATCGATAAATTCAAGAAAATCAATAAAACAATCGATATCGACCCACCCTTGCCGAATGTCGTCGACTGCAGCAGCAAAGCACTCTTGAGATCGACCACCGGGAGTGCCGGCGATTTCTGTGAGCAGGCAAGCTGGCGGGCATCTGAATATGAGGAGCATCCCTGCTCCCCATCCCACCCGGGAGGATAGACACCGGGAGCGGGAGCTGCACCCGAATTAACTGAAATTATCATTGTTATTTTTTTTCATAAAAATGTGCGCATCAAAAGGATGAATACGGACGACCTAATGAAAAATCATGCGCTTTGTTCGCGCTCGGAAATTTTCAAGCGTCTGTGTAGCTAGTAGATAGTATGGATATGCATTGTGTATTGTACTGTAGCGTAGTGTAGACAAACAAAATAAAAACAAGATTGCAGTGAACAAAAAATCTTTAAATCCCCCTATTTCACAATAAGAAACAAACTTAAAAACGGAAAGCGGGGAATAAAATATTTTGAAAAATTCTCCACACTAACAACAAAGTTACCATGACAATGTGATAAAGTGTTGTCCTTTTGTAAAGTTTTATTAATAAAGAAAAGAAAAACGAAACGGAAAAAAGGAAACTTTTGAAAGAAATAAGAGCCTAATATTAGGGAAAAAAATTGTAATACCAATGTGTGGCCGATTTCAAGACTAGTTTAATAGAATAATCAATAATAATATTTACAGTCTCAATTTTTACAATTTTTATTTTTCCAAGTTCTTTTCATTGCAATGAAATTGTATTTATATGACACATGTATGCATGTTACATCAGCAGTAGAAACCTCCTAAATCTACAGAAACAAATGTATCTAGGACTCTTCAGTGAGAGTTCTATTCCCATGCTCTCTTGCAAATTACTCATTTAATGATTTAATTCTCATGTACGAAGATTATGAGATGTATAAAAATATTCAAAGAATCCTAGGAATCTGGGAGTACTAGGGACAAATTGTACGCTATAAAACAAACGTTGGCGTATTTGTTTGGTATTGAAAAGGAAGAAGAACCAAAAGGCGCAACGTAGAATTAAATTGAGAGAAAACGGGAAGATGTGTCCCAATGGAGAACACAAACGTATCCCTTTTTTATTTGAACTACTGGTTTATGACGCCTTGGGCTTAGGCTTAGGCTTAGGCTAGGGATCTTACTCCTTGAGAGTCTTTGAGGGAACATATGCATATACAAAGCGATATCATCAATTATTATGTCAGTTAATTATATCATATGCTACGTCGGTTAGGGAGACTTGTATCATCTTATTGTCACAGAATTTACCCAATTGAGATTTATCCAAATGGTGCGGAGTGTCCGCCCACACAATAATGAGCCCAGCATATGCGGCGCACCGGTTTGGGAAAGTACGCACACCCTGGGCTCACTACTGGGTTCACCATTATCTGAGCGGTTGTTGAGTATTTTCATGCTAGCGTATAAATTTTTATATATGTACGCATTTTATATTTGTATGAGTTCACTACGATATCTACCGTCACTGCATGAGTCCCACTTGACCTCTGCACTTGAATATAATTATTACACGCATAACATAAGCCATAACTGCGCTTATTATTGGCTGCGCATAGTGATGTACTTTCAAAGAGCTGCGCGTTCTAGCTTTTCACAGTAGGGTTTCGTTACTTTACTGAAAAAAGAGTTATCCGCGAAAAAAAACTGACGCTGCCTTCTCCAAACTTGTTATCAATGCTAATTGAAACGTATAGTGTCGACAGATTCGTAGATAGCGGTAGATGTAGAGGGATAGTCGAAACAATCGAGAGAGAGAGAGAGAGAGAGAGAGAGAGGTAGAGGGATACAGAGAGATAGAGAGAGAGAGAGGAGAGAGAGAGAGATAGAGAGAAAGAGAGAAAAAAACCAGAAAGTAGTTACTTCGACGACGTAAATATTCTTGAAACCAGTCGCTCCAGGGTGGCTTTACTCGAATTGACTCGGCCTGAAATTGGTCCGTCCCGTAAGGGGGAAATGGGGCCTTTTCCACCAATTAGGAAGCTATTAGTGCGGGAAAATACACCACCAGGAAATATCTATCCATTTTTTAGAAGAAAGAGAGAGAGAGAGAGAGGGAGAGAGAGAAAGAGAAAGAGAGAGGTGGAGAGAAAGGTAAGGAGAGAAGAGAGAGAGACAGAGAAAAAAAAAAAAAAAAAAAAAAAAAAAAAAAAAAAAAAAAAGAGAGAGAGAGAGAGAGAAGAGAAAGAGAGAGAAGAGAGAGAGAGAGAGAAAGAGAGAGAGAGAGAGAGAGAGAGAGAGAGAGAAAGAGAGAGAGATAGAGTGAGAGTGAGAGAAAATGAAGCAGACGTGTAGAGCGATGGAATGGAAACATAATGCTTGTACCAAGACGAGACCGTATTCAGTATTTCTACCATAAAAAGAAACTCAAATAGGTAAATAAACATGAAGCTAAATAACCTAAATAACACATAGCTTATAAACGGGATGCCCCAGAAAGCTAAAGCATAAACTGCAAATAAATGAAAAAGATCTCCGTGGCACATTAGCCACTCAACTAGCATACGCACACTAGTAGAAAGTGGAAAGATAGAAAGCGCATGGACGCATGGAAACCTCAAACCTCAAATGCAAAACATATGTGTCCTTTCTCACGGCTGCCATAGCTCGACCTACACTAATTGAGCTAAATCTAAATATCTGGGCTGGCTCCAGCTCTATTGTCGTAGAAAAGACAGTTAAAGCGAAGCATAGCGGTCGGTTTTTGAAACACATCGAGAACACCAGCATACTTATGCAGCTTCTGCAAATGAACATAAATTAGAATAAAAACCCCAGCTAAATGCGAGCAAATTAGCATAAATACGTGAGAATTCAGTTGTTCACAATGCGTGTCAAAAATCGGTTGTTATTTTGCTTTAAAGTGTAAGGCCCATAAAAACCGCTAATGTCGAAGATTAACCGCTTACCGTATACCTAGCCTAGTAGAACACGTACAGGATTCAATAGCTCATAATAAATTCGAAATGAAGTTGTTGTTGTTTTTTTTGGCGAAGGAAAAGGTTAAGTCATAAAAATTAATTCATTGACATGTTATTTAAATAAATAAATGCACAAATAACTTTCACATCGGCATAAACCTATGGGACAAACGTAAATAGTTTCAGAAACATAGCTAAACAAAACAAAACTCCTGAAACACTCCTAAACAAAATAATTGTGTGCAAGGGTTTGCAAGTTCAACATTGAACAATAATTATAGGTGCAGAAACATTAACTATTCGTCCGTTATTATTCCGGCCAATTTCAATTGCTTCATAAATATTTCATTAGCATGTGTGTGAATTCATTAAAAATAGAGAGAAAGGGCATTTTAAGGTTGCATTTCAGTGTGAATAAATAATATATGTATGTCCATAGTCAAATGTGCAAAAAGCTGGTCAAAATACTGTACTCTGTACCTGTAGTAAGAAATATGTACAAACAATCGGATAACTAATGAAGTAGCACTTGCTATTTCATAAATAAAAATTCCTCGCGATGAGCAGAGCGCGTGGCAGGAGCGAGCGGGGGCGGGGGGTCGGCACATCAACGGCGCACACGTCAATGTGGCGAATTTCTCTGGCGAATGAGCGGAGCATCATAAGTGAGCGCCGCCCAAATCTGGCTCCCGTACGTTGTCTGTAGAGTTGAGAAGCTCAGCTGCTCTGCGAACCGGAAGGCTGTAGAACATTCACATTTCCACCCACACCCACCATCTGTTTTGCGGGGGCGTAGTGAGGAGGCGGACTCACTCGACCTTCCTAAATTGAAATTATGATTATACATAAAATTCGTGTTATATTTGGGCTGTTCAGTGATGGTTTGTGACGAGTGGCCGATCAGAATATTATATGATGCATGTTGGTGTTGCTATCACATCGATATCTTATTGTGAGGGTTAAGGTACCGTTTGGTTTATACCGCAATGAACGAAAAATTGCCTTTTCGGCCAGGCCAGAATCGACACGAGCCTGCTAGAATTGGACCTCATTTACAAATAATAAAATACTATGTCTAGGCATAAGCCTAAGCTTAAGCTACTTACACTAACTGCAATCCAGTAATTTCTCCACCTATCCGCAACAATGCTCCTCTTATTGCCCGTGTAGTCATCAAGAACGTAAGCTTCGCCCTCAAAGTAATTCAAATTTTTATAAAATCGATAAATCACTTAAAGCGAAATACCGGCCGGTTTTTGAAACGCATCGTGGAAATTCTTACGTATTTATGATAATTTGCTCGAATTTAGCTCGACTTTTTATCCTAATTTATGTTCATTTGCATAAGCTGCATAAGAACGCTGGTATATTTGATGTGTTTCAACAACCGGCCGTTATTTCGCTTTAAGTAAAAAAAACCAAGATGACTTGCTTCTAATTACAGGAGTTTATCGACATCTCTTATAATACGCATACGGTAATAATCTTTTAAAATATTTAAAATGTTTGAAAAACCTGTCGTGGGAATATATTGAACCCGAGTTCTTCTGGCAGACCGCCCGCCAATCCGGAGCCACCGAGAGACACGCCCACCTGGAGAAGTATACAGTATACTAGTATACAGTCAATATACAGTGAAGAAATATATGTCTATCTACGTCGTTTCTAACTGTTATCTTAAAGCGAAATACTGGCCGGTTTTTGAAACGCATCATGGACAGCTGAATTCTTACGATTTATGCTAATTTGCTCGAATTTAGCTCGATTTTTATTCTAATTGTTCATTGTATACGCTGCACAAGAGTGCTGGTGTACTCGATGTGTTTCAAAAACCTGCCGGACTGCTCAGGACTGCTCAGGACGGAACATGGCATAATATTTGAATTTGAACTCCTTGAGTCCTTGTGTAAGCTTCAAGAGCGGACTCAAGGAGTAAAACTCCTTGAGTCCGCTCTTGAAGCGTAAAACAAATTTTTAAATTTTAACTCACCCCCGCGTTAACGGAAGCGTAATCGCCCACTCCTACGCCAAATCCCACACCCACGCCGCCAACATCCTGAAAGAAATTTTTCATAGAAATGTAAAGGTAAGCGGATTCAAAACACAGAAAGTTGGCACACAATGGAAAATGATTTGCATATAATACATGGGAATTCAGTTGTCAGGGACAAGTTTCCATGTGTCGTACCGCTTTAAAGTTGAAACTAAAGAAAGAAAACCTTTAGTAGTCCTTGGTGTCGTGGATCCGGCACGAGAGGTTGTGGGGTGGTAGTCTAAAATTTAAAAATAACTATAAAAAGAAAGTTATATTATAAACTCTAAACTAGTGAGTGAATAACGTAGAAAGTATAGAAATGATACAATCAAAGGTGTTTTCTCGTGCATAATGTCATCTCAAAAGTAGGCAGCCTTCTTAATATGAAGGTTTCCTAGTATGAAGGTTTCCAAACTCGATTCTTATTATCACACGGACTATGATACCTCTAATTCTCTAACTCTAACTCTTGATATTCTAATTTTAAAATGTGTTGTATAATACCTTTTCTCGTCTCTGCTCTTCTAATGATAACTGATGACGTTGATAATTTTCGAGGAGTTTCCTTTCATTCTAAACATTATTATGGATTATTCTATTATTTTCGATGAAGTCGATAGCCAATGATTGTATAATTATGTCACTTCATATGTCATGTTATTTTATGTTTCAGCACAGACGTTTTTTTTCCCTCAACACACTAAATAACGCGTTTCATAAGCCGTTAAGTTGGTGATTCAGGCCTGACAGCCATTAGCATTGATAATATAATAATTAATAATAATAATTTTTACGTTACGTATTACGTACAAATACAAATTATGTTGATTTCTAAATTGCGCACACACCACTACTTTGAGAGTGTACGGTAGTTACAATTACCTGTGTAAGTTCTGTGCTTGGGAATCCCCAGAGATTATCCAGAGTCGGTTCCTCCGTGTGTTCAAATTCACCGCTTCTCATCATATCATTTTCGTGGCGCAAGTGAGAAGTTGTCCGATATTTTGGATGAGATGTCGTTGGCTAAATAGGAAAGTAAGAAATACCGGCCGCTCTCTGAAACACATCGAGTACACAAGCATTCTTATGCAGCTTATTGTTGGGCAAATGACCATAAATTAGAATAAAAAAATCGAGCTAAATTCGAGCAAATTAGCATAAATACTGAAGAATTCAGTCGTCCACGATGTGTTGCAAAAACCGGCCGGTATTTTGCTTTTAATCGTCGCAAGCCAATTTAGTCATTTTACCTCGACAACACTATAACTAAGTAACCTAAGCTAAACTCATGATGAAAAGCTAAAGGAAACACATGTAAATTGTGCATGGCTACAGTCTACAGTGGCTAGTCGGGGAGTGGAGAAAAACTTTTTAAAGAAAATAAATTATTTCAAAATTAACTTTATCTGCATCTTTCCCGATAGGCAAGAATTCCTCATTTGGCTCGTTCCTTTTCACATCCCTCTGCAACACGTAATCACCATTCTGGTACAGGTAACGAACTGTAATATGACAAATTTAATATTATAAAATGGCGCGGCGACAGCATGGCACATTTCTGGCCCACTGACGGGCGCGGCAGGTGTTGACTACAATGGCACTCTTTTAGCACACCCCTGGCGCCTATGTCGCGCACTCTAGATATGAAATTGGGTCAGCGGAACTGCACTTACGATTAACAAATGTTCAACCACAACCCACACTGCACACGGGAATGGATAGTACGCCAGTAATTTAACAGAAAGTAAGTTACGTTACGGTCGTTGACTTATGCGATCAAATTTAAACGGAAATAGTAAAACTAATACTTACCGCAGCTCGCTTGGTGTGGTAACAATATGACAACGCAGCAAATATAAACGCAATAGGACTGTAGTGACGCAGCTCCAGGGCGGAGACGCATAGTTCAAGCAGAAAAATCGACACAATACGTTAGCAATAACATTGTTTGACATTTTTTTCAAAAACCACGTGCCATACCGCTTTAAAACTGTGTGTCAGTTTAATTCAGCGTGTGCTTGTGATAAAAAAAGCTAACAATAACGTATGTGCTAAGGGGTAAAGTTTTGTACCTTCCAAACTATCATTTCAACTACAGTAAGCAATATATGAATATTTAACGCATAAATTAAGCTATCAAATAAGGAAAATGTGGAACTGTGGAACAAAAAGAAAGGAATGAATGCCCTTTCCGTTATGTTACACAATCATATTACACTCTACTGTTAGCCTTGTATAGACTAGTGAAACGGCACAACAGGTTTCCCTTTCACTATCACAAACACACACATACGCAGAATTTAACTGACATACAGTTTTATAGCGGTATGGCACGTGGTTTTTGAAACAGAAGATGGACAACCGCATTCACATGTATTGTATGCAAATTGTGTTCCATTCTGTTCCAGTGATACAACAAATTTGCATATAATCCATGGAAATTCAGTTTTCCTGCACACACAAACAACGCGCCATACATCTTTAGGTAGGAGTAGCAGTGCATGATTTTCAATTTTTGAACATTTTTTTTTGGATCCTCCCCCACAAACACCCGGTTCAAAAATATCCACAAAAAAAAACATAAATAACCATTTTATTCTCCTTTGTATAATATATAATATATGTTATCGTTATCGCTCAAGTGACAATATTAAATACCATCTTAAACGCTTAACAGGTTCTATGTTCTTATTTTTACAAAAGCTATTCAAGGAAAAAATCCTTATAAAATATACAAAGCGGTATGGCACGTGGTTTCTAAAAAGTCTTCTGTGCCGAAACAAGCACACGCGAACACAACTATGCTCATACTAAACACAAATTAAGTTCCTCATCATACGCTTTACAAACCACGTGTCACATCACTCTAACTAAAGGAGGAAAATAATGAAACGATTCCCTCCTCCAGTAAAGAATTTCCATAATAACAATACTTGCAATGAGCATAACAAATAAAATAAAAACTCAAAATCAAAACCCCTAATGTTATAACATGAAAATGTACCAGTGATTCAGGGCCCTAATGTACAGAAGATGCAAGACTTATAGCTTAACTCATAACAAAATAAATACGCGCTTATGTAAATCATGAAATACGTAACTATGTAAACCCAGTTCATTCTCAACTCAGTAAGTACCACTATCAAAAAAAACAACAGTAAAAGTAAATATTACCCATTAACCTATTCTCAAATCTTAGTTCTCAAAATACCCAGATTAAGCATAGTTTTATAAACTTAAAAAATGTGTACTCCAACTCAATAGATTCTCGCGCGCCGGAAATTACCTAGATAAACCTTTGAGGATTTCGTTACTAACTAATTAATGTAATTACCCACGCACGAGAACCACTTACCTAATTAATGACTTGTGTTAATACTACATTCACTATTAAAATTAAAATTAAAACTACAATCAATTGTTATTCACGTACGTAGGGGGACAAATACCCTAAAACTGTTCTCAAAACTAGTAAAAAAAATCGTGCGGAAATCATAGATATACACTAACTTACAGGACTAATAATTATAAAATTATTATTACTTAACAAATAAAAATAGACTATATAATCTTAAGATCTCAATTACGTAAACGTATGACTCACAGGATAACAAAGATAATTAGAGACCAATGATACGAAGGACCACAAACTAATTATGAGGAAACAAATTAACAAATATGCATAGAGAATCAAAGGAACAAATATTAAGTTAAATAAACCCTTAGAATTCCTAAGACCCTAAAATACCCCTACCTAAATCGGCACGTCTCAGACACAGAGCAAAATGAAAATATCATATGTAAACAATAAATAATACGCTTAATTTGTAATACACAGCTATAGAACCTAAAGAAACTTAAAAATAAAAATAAAAATACCACTCAGTAAGTAAATATACAGATAGTTCGATTGCAAAAACACTCAAATATTAAATTAAAATATCATATACCCCTAAGTAAAGTGATCAACAAAAATAACTCACATAAACCTACCCCTACCGTAATAAATCCAAGACCAATAATACATCAAGTATGCCAAACAACTAGTTTTAATGGGACGACAGAAAGCTTTGAGGTACTGTTTATGCTAACCTACGGTAATCTTATTGTAATTCTATAGTAAAAAGAAGCCGTAATAAATAAAATAAACAGCGAAGCGACATGTGACTTAAGATAGGGCTCATAGGGCCAATAAAAAGACTCAACATACAGTAAAGGTCTGAAGGTCTGTCCTGCCTGATATCTGCTCACCACCGGTACTGAGAAATAGTTTTACTCAGTTCTTAGTCTTCGTCATGCTCAGCTCAGATCCTAGATCTCAAATGAAAGCCAACATCCAGTACTGATACACTTGATCACCACATTTACTTGTATAGACGGACAAGGTCCCGCACATGACCCGTAACACCACGCGTGTCATTTTCACTGAAAAAGTATGAGCTGTACAAAAAAAACAGGAACCTATGTTCTTTGTACATGAATAGAACATAGAAGACATCATGCCGGGACCTGAATCAGCAAGTTCCTGCTTATTAGTAAATGACAACACTACGTCAAGAAATACTGCGGCTAAAGTGGTATTAAGAAATCGTATTCATCCAGGATACCCTACTATTACTTATTAAAATACTCTTGCCCAAGTACGATAGCGAGACTCAGGACTAAAGACCAGTCTAAAATATTCAAGACTCACGCGCAAACTTGTGAATGGAACTGTTTGAGCTGTTCCTCGGTGGCACAGAGGGGACCTCGCGGTAATGTAGCAAGTGCTTCTTGTAGCACTCTGGATTGCAACTGAAAGGAAAAAAATGAAAATGAAGTAATGATAATGAATACTGATCTTTCTTACAATTAGTGTCAACAAAATGTCACATATACATGCTGAAACACTAAAACAATATAGTGAGACTTATTCAGCGAATAATATAAACCAGTCTATCACCAAAGGGCGCGTTCGGGTTGCTCTTTCCGAAAGGCAAACATGCAAATTTCTCGTTCGATATGGACATTTCCGAAAGGCTATAATGCTCGGAAAAAGCTCAAAATACCGTATGAATTAGCAAATCCAAAGAGCAACCCGAACGCGCCCTAAAAAGGGCGCCTATGCGTAAGTTGACAAATTGATATTGGTACCGCGGCACGCAACCACCGCACAGTATAAACAAAGAGTCAAGTTAAACGATATTGAATAACTCAGATCACAACTTCGCAGAAGACGAATGATCTAGCTACAGTACCCCTCACTTTTAATGCACAGCCATATACAACGAAAAACAGGGTAGCTATGCAAAGACCATTCTCAAAAAGGGGATAAAATAAAAAGTACAAATAAAACGTACCTCCTTGTCAAATTTGCCAATTAGACAAATAATCTCAGCCATATCTCTTCGCAAGTACGATGAAATATCAAAGAGAGCGGCTCTGAAAGAATGACAAATCGTACGAACAGGAAAGAGGCAGGCCAGGCCGTATTGCATATACTTGCAATCAGACAATAAAGTATACTTTTACAAAACATGCAAAAAAGCTTACAAGTATGCGTACACATAAAATAAATAAATATAAAAAGCTAATACCTGAGCGAATGAGTCATTAGCATTGCTGCCTTGGCTGTGATAAGCTGGTGAGCCGCCGCAACGCCGTTATCGTAGAAATTACTCTGAAATTGTTGTGGCTTATAGTACAAGAGTGAAAATCGTTGATTTGGCTAGTAACTAGTAATATAAATAAATTGGAATATCACATCACGCCGCGTAAACTATTAAATAACAATTCATAGTCAACAAATAACAATCAGCTGAAACATTAACGGTATAACATCCCCTAACTCAAATTCTCTCAAACTTTTATCGCTATTCGCTAGTAAGTGCGGATATACATATTAAAACCCCTACAAAAATATAATGATCAAAAAAACTAAACAACCCCAAGTAAACAGGCAAACAACCTACTATAGAGGACAATAAAAAAAGGAAAAATACCAATAAATGCAATCAATTTCACCACAGAAAAGTAAAATTTCAAATCCAAAATCCCCACCCTTTTCGCGCTAATCAGCTGATTGAGCATTTCTCCAAAGTACTTGGTCACCGATCGATTCGCATCCTGATGATCCACATGAAGTGCGAGCAGAGCACACTCAAACAATGGGGACGCCATCGGATGCACAAAGAAATCCGATGGACACCTGGTGATATACCTAAAAAGTGCAAAGTTAAAGCGATACAACTCGTGGTTTTGAAAAGTCTTCCAAACACTGTAGCCCATTTTGTGCTCTTCCGGCTCAGACGCGCATATAAATTTGCATACAATACTTGGGAGTACACACCATACTCTTCAACACGGCGTCGGCGTGCCACGCCGTATTGGTACTCGACTTTCATCGCAATCGCATTTCAAACATCTATTTCTATTTTATGCGTAACGGGGATAGTTTCCCAACAAAAAACTATAAATTTTCATTTCCCAATAGAAAACAATAAATAATAAGCGCGCGAGAATCTGTGATAATACCAAAAGGTTCAGTTCGAGCATAGCTCAGTTCGACCATGAACCTTGCTTGAATACAGTATTCCTTATTCCGCTTCCGCTCATAAAACTCTCACCGTGCCGCCAAACGGAACAAATCATCCACTGTATCGGGATTGTTTCGGAATCCATCCTCCTTTTGCAGTAGTGGAAAAGCGCTAGTCGCCAACGTCTACAAATAAATAACATTTTTTCATAAGAACTTCAAACTACATTCATGCTCGTACATTCATAACTAAACTACAATCATAACTATTCTCTTCCTCGATGCCGTATGATCTCACTTCTTTACTTCAAAGTCATTAGCACTGTTATCCATACTACTGTGTAAATTGAAAATATTGATTTTTGTGATTTTGGTCCGTTTATTAATTCAATCATCTCACCGAGAGCATATTCAGGAGCCCTGGCCGCAAATCTGTCTGCGCTCCATATTCATCAACGAGAATCGACGAGAGATAGAGAATGCACGAGTGTGGGTAACGGGAATACGTGTCCATCAGCTGAAAAGAAAAGTCTACGGTACTCTTCAACGTCTACGGTACGGTAAGAAAAGTCTACGGTACTCTTCAACGTCTACGGTACGGTAAGAAAAGTCGACGGTACTCTCCTACGTCTACGGTTCGGTACGGTAAGAAAAGTCTACGATCATAAGGTTCTTATACTATGCAGTATCTCTTCATAATTATGTAAGCGCACATCTACATGTAATTACATAAAATCTCACAAGATGAGCTCTTTCGCCAGAAACGAATTTTCACAGCACAAAAAAAACGATATAACCAGAATACAACAAATTAAAAGCGCAATACTTTTCAATTCTGCGTCCAATTCGGCCCAATACACGTTAAGCCTATGAACGAAAACAAAAACCAACTCAGAATTTAAACAAACTAACCTGGTTTACAAGCGGCGCTACGAATCCAGATGACTGAACTCCCAACGATCGAATTACATGGCGAATAGCTCTGGAAAACAATATCCATAAGTTTACTACTGCAAGTATACGCGAACAAAAACGGAGCAAGTTGATTTGGTCGAGTAATCAAAACACAATTAAACAATTAGTCAATTAGTCTGCAATGTTCGAATAAAAACACCCAGAAAACCATAACCAGTAAAACATAAAACTCTGAAGTAAATCAAATACTACAATCGACAAATATAATGTTTCTATACAATTCCTACCTGCACGTATGTTCAACAATACGGACATTCGATTCATAGTTGCGCAACACAAGTGATGCCACCTATAAAATACAATTAAAATTTAGCTACAAACAAACTATAAACTACAACACGTCTAGAAACTATGCTCCACCGAAGCCAAAAGTTGCGGTCAAAAAAAAATACCAAAAGTACATCATGAAAGTGAGATTTAAAACACACACTCCTCCAAATAGCATAATACTTAAAGCGAAACACTAGCCGGTTTTTGAAACGCATTGGGGACACCAGATTTCGTATGCAGCTTATGCAAATGAACATAAATTAGAAAATTAGAATAAATACGTAAGAACTGAGTTGTGCACGATGCGTTTCAAAAACCGGCCGGTATTTCGCTTTAATAAGCAAAGATAAAAATGATTGAAGTCCCACCTCCCATACGTTATGTGCAGTGCCCAGCCAAGGAACTGGTCCATCCGCCTTTTTCTGCAATAAACAAACTTTATATTTACATTTTATTTACAAAAACTTTTACAATGCGAAAGAACGAAAAGACTTACAAACGTACAATTAAAACGTTGAAACAGAGTCAGAGAATGATTACGGTATTCATTCAAGTATGACCAGTATTAAAAGTCGAGTCCCAGTCACTCAGAATGATTACGGTAGTCCGTCAGTAACATAAAGTATATGCAGTACTGTTAGTTAAGCGTTACGCGTTAGGGTTAGGGACATTAGGTATTAGTACGGACCAGGAACTTTTACTTTAAAGCGAAATGCTAGCCTCTTTGGAAAATTTGCATATGCTAAGCATATGCTAAGTATCCTATGCTAATTTTGTACGATTGCCGTGGACGATCGTACAAAATTATCATAGGATACATAGGCTTTGCTTATCATTTGCAAATTTTCCAAAGGGGCTAGCATTTCGCTTTAAAAAAGAAATACCAACCTCATGAAATGGTTTGATCTCTCTGAAAATTGCCGCTAGACGATCCACCCAGATAATTGGGCGATGAGCCATCTGGAAATTGGAAAATTAGAGCAAAGCAATTACAAAGGGGCCGGGAAATAGACCAGAAATGTGCTAACTCCCGCTACCGCCCCTATCTACAAGCATTTCCTTTAACCGAGGTCATGAATGGATGCTGGAGTGCGAACTAGCCCAATCGATACAATACATGGCAACCGAGAAACATAATGAATTTGTCGACAAGGACAAAATATGCTATGGTAATTGTAATTGGTAATAAACTACATATTATTTACCTGTATCCACGCGTCTCCCTTGTTTTCATCCGTAGCCGGTGTTTCTGCATCCAAAAGCTGAAAACAAACAAAAAGTAAATAAATATGCCATGGTGAATGCAAATAATACAAGGGACTTTATGGCACCTGAGCCAAATTTCATCAAAATTTATCAAAATTTATGAAAGTAAATAAAAATCCAATACGTAATTACAATACAAAATTTACACAATTCCGCAAATTGAAGTATCGCATATAGTGAAGAGAGAATTATATACGTAAACCCAAACTATGTTAACGCGATACTTTTAATCAAATAAAGGATACTGTTAATCAAACAACCACTAACCACAATATTCACTACAAACTTCAAGATTAGGTGTACATTAACAATAACAAATACGATATAAGATAAGATTCAAATATTTCAAAAAGATCAACTCACAATCTTTATCCTCATCATAATCGGTTCACAAAGCTCTTTCAATCGTACGGCCATTTCTTCCACGGGCAATATGTTGCACAAAACGGCAACAGCTAAGAAAAATGAAATAGAACCATTTAACTGTAAACGTACTAACGTACAATGTATAGCTGGAAAAGCACAAAGAATCACAATCTACCGCGTTGCAAACTGCAAACAGAGAATCCAGCAAATTAAAGCGAAATACCGGCCAGTTTTTGAAAAGCACAGTGGACAACTGAATTCTCACGTATTTATGCTAATTTACTCGAACTTAGCTCGATTTTTTATTCAAATTTTTGTTCATTTGCATAACCTGTATAAGAATGCTGTTCCACTCGATGCGTTTCAAAAACCGGCCGGCATCTCGCTTTAATTCATGAAAAACAAAGATTCTAACCTTTCGTGATTTCCTGGCATGCTCTCTCAACCGATTTGGCATTATTCGTAGCCAGTTGCAATCGCGAAATCGATTCGAGCAAGGCGGGAATAAAGTCGGTTAGCGGAGCCTGGGCACAAATCTGCAAAAACTATGAACATTCATCCAACTATCCAATATACAACACAAGTACATACTTCTTAACTTCTTACTCTCGAATCAAAGTTCTCCAAATAAAATACTCTACTCGTGATACTGATAATGCAGTGCAGTGACATCACTGCGTTGTACAAATCAACTCGAAAGACAATCAATATCCACATAAATTACACTATTACACGGTTACACGAATACATAGTTGTGTTTACTTGTTTACTAAACTCGGGCCGATTGATTGCAGACGAATGTCCAAGCAAAAGTAATAGTATTAACGTACCAGTCCGATGCTTTCGGCAACATGTCCTGAAAATTGCGTTTCCCCAATGAATCGCAAGAGCCACTGCATGACCGGGACTAAAATGCTCATATAAAGTACTAAGTCAATATTATTCGATTGTTCGTCACAATGTTTAGCACCAACAACATAACAATAAACCACTCAAACCAAGTACGAATACTTCTTAACATCAATAAACAACTCATCACAGAAACCTCAGAGTAAACTCAAACAAAGCAGTGCTACCATCACAAAAACGGCCAAACGGGTCAATCGATAAGTTTTCACTACGGTAAAGATAAAAGATAATAGTGACATAGTAGATCAGCTCTTCCAGTTTCAAAGAACTCCACAAACACACAAACAAACAAACTAACTAACTAACTAACAGAAAACAACTCACACTGCATTTGTGGATGTTTTCCCAGCCATTCGGCACAACCTCCCATAAACTGGATTGCAGTCAGCAACAGAATCGGATGCGTGGTCGGGGGCATCATTACCAACTGAGAAACCAACTCGGGCACTATTGAATCCTCTTCTCTGAAAGTTCAACGAATATATTTTAACAGAGCTGGCCTAGCCTATAACCATAAAGTACAGAAAAGACGCAAAAAGCACCGACTCTACCTTGTCATTATTACCCAAACGGCAAAATAAAGAGAACAAAGAAACCTTGCTAAAAAGACGACTTCAGCAAGTAGGCAAGTACTAAACTACAGCGAATCATGAAACAACCCACTTCGGCGCTTCAATTAATGAGCAGGCTAATTGTATGGCTGTGAAAGCCCAAAGCCCGAAAATATATAAAAAATTAAAAGCCTACGGTAGCAAATTGTGAATGACATTCGAGGCGATAAACAGTGCCGATTCCTGCTCATCCCATGAGGCATTCTTCTTCGCACAGTCTTGCATCACACCAAACATCTAGACAACAGATAAAGTACTGTACACAGTGTACACATGACATACGCTAGCTATCTAACTACTGCGGACATCTACAACCACAAATGATGGTAAACACAACAGTCTCTGGAATGTAAATGCATGTTAGACTCGGAACGAAGAAACAAAAATATGAACAGTAGAAGTCCCCTTACCATTCGAATACAATCATCAGTTCCCACGATAAAAGCGACATCCTTCACAGTTTCAGTCACCTAAACGGTATAGAACATAGAACGGTTTGTAAGGCAACGCACATAAAATCAAAAAAAAAAAAAAAAAAAAAAAACTCGATTAGTCCGCTCACCTTTAATCTGAACTCGGCAAAGTCCGAATTCGGGTCCGGAAGCGTATTCTCATCCGTATCATAACGAGAATGGCGATAGAGAGCCATCAAGTACCTAAATTTTTCAAAAATTGAAATACTCAAGCGTTGAAACAGCCCAAAATTTGGAATACCCAACGGCGTAGGGGGATGGGCGGAAAAGGCTTGCAAAAATATTATGATGTGTTGCTTTTTGTATGTTGTTTAACAAAATACAAATGTTAAACAACATACAAAAAGTTGTTTAACAACAAAGTTCATGTCTCATGTGTTAGAGTACCATATCTGCTATGCTGGACTGCATTACGTTGCATTCAACTCAAGAGGAACTTGTAATCATAAACCTACTCTTACTCATTTACATGCGATTTGAGAAACTCGAGTTTTAAAGCACAAGCATCAACTTCCGAGTTTTACACATCATATCATTTTGTAATAAATAAATAAATAAATACATAAATAAACCCACCTATTCACATATGGTTTGAACAGAGCCACATGATTATCATCATCGATCATGAACAGTGCTTCCGATATCCGATACCATACATTGAATGTCATCTCGATTAACTAAAAAGAATAATTTAAAAAAAATTGTCGGGCAAAACTACCTATTACACTACAAAACAATGACATATGCCAAAGCGCCTCAAGCACAGGCAACAAAAATAAACGTCTTTTTTTTCAAAACAAACTATTAGCTAAAGCTAACCACCTTATGTCTCAATGTCTCTAATTATCTAAGATGCGGCAGGCAAAACTTGACTAACAATAAGTCAACAAGAATGAATTAAGGAACAAAACAATTCAATAAATCTTACAGTGTAATCATGGTGCCCGGCTAGGAGTAGCAAAAGTTCGAGCACATTCAAATCGTGCAACGGAGACGCTTCCCTGTTTTGATTGACCACCGGTTCCAGTAAACTCTCACACAGCTCAACGAAGACACGAGCAAAATTTTGCAATCTAAAACAAAACGAACGATCAGCAACGTGAGCCACACCACACGTTTTTCAATAACCATAATCTAACAAAACAATCTTATGGTCTTATCAGTGTTTGTAGTACCGTAGTGTAGTTAGTTGGATATTTTGTTTTGCGATAAGATTACCCTTAATACCCAGAATCTCCCGTAGTTATCGAATGATTAATTTAAAAAATACTCTATCCCGCAATCCTGCCAGAGAGCGTAACCATCAAGATAACCTTCTTAAAACATTAAAACATAAAAACCTTTCAAGATCCTCTGCTGCCACAGCCGCATTGAATGCCGACTGCAAATTAAACGTCGCCTGGTGAAGAGCAATGGCGAAGTTTCTGAAAGCACCTATATGTTATTGAAGACCTCGAATATCGTACGTACAAACACTAAATAGTATTGTTCTCGTCTGCGACAGGGGGTCGAAACGAGGTCCGTGTTTGACACGGTATTTATATTCAAATCATTTAGTTTTACTTTCACACCAATTATGACTATTCACTATTGTATTTTAAAATTATTTTCTTTTATAGATTTACAATATACCTTTCTACTATTGTTTGATTATATTTATAGCAACTAGGATGTTCTAATACAGCAAGATGAACCCTAATCAGGTTAGTGCAATCTAATTACGGTAGGGCATCCATTTTCCACGACTGGATTAAGAATAACATACATTTGTAAATTTAATGGTAAAGCCTCAATCGATGGTCAACTCTTAGGATTAATGCGATATAACAGAACGATAGTTATTTGTTGTACGTAAATAAATGTAATTAGACTAAAAACACCCAGCTGTTTGCATAATTACATGGGATTATAGCGTCCATCACACATTTCAAAAACCGGCTGTTATATATCGCTTTAGACATGGGAACCTAAGTTTAGCAACTCTCTCACCTATGAGCATAGATATCCTCCGCACGAAACATTGCAGAAACAGCACACTCGGTGGCCACATCGTGCAGTGGCGACGCTATACGAGGACTCGCCTAAACAAGAAAAATAAACAATTAAAAGGCAGAACTCAGTGCCGCGGCCGCGGTAAACCGGTAAACGAAAGCACGATACAAGAAACAATCGCTAGGAATTCTTAACGTACAAAAACTATCCATGAAACATGACCACTTATACCAACCAAGTATCTGCTCACTGCTCACATAAGCAGCGTAATAGCGAAATTGCGAAATCCGACATTTCCTGTCAAAGATAATAATAATCAACAACAAAATAAGCTAAAAATGAACGAACCAAGACTTGAAATACAAAAACTAGAAGTTGGCTCTGCGCAAGCTGCTCTGTGTGAATGTTGGGATTCATGAGTAGAGCTGCGAGACACTGAATCACCTGAAAAACATACTTTTGGAGAATTAACACAACAACTCGTCAAAGAGAAAAGTTTCACGACACTGACACATTTTTGAATGACTAACATTTCCAGTAATTAGTACCCTTAAGGGCACAGGCACAGGCCCACGTAAAAAAAGTTTTACCCAATCTGGGAGATTTATCCCAGAAAAATTAGGGAAAACTTTTTATACGTGGGCCTGTGCCTTTAAAGGCTGCTAGACATTTAGTGGATTCAAATTACTATAAGACAGCCGTCGGGATCATGCTTTCAAAAAAAAGCACTTTTACTTTTATCTGAGCATCCTGTGCTAAACATGCATTATAGATAAGACCCTTGTCTGTCTAGCATCTTCGTCTATGACCCAGGGCAATATCTCTTCATCTTCAAAAACAAAGTAAAATCTTACAACAAATAAACTAACTGACCCGTTTGACAACGTCTTCATCATTCATATTTTGTTGCAGCACGTTCGACTGAAAAACAAATAAAGCTATAAATAGGAAGCATATGAAAGCAGGGCACTGCACTTCAATTCTTCAGTACACAATATCCAACAGCAATGCTACTTATCAATGCATAAAGGATGAAGCGAAATACCTGCCGGTTTTTGGAACGTATCGTGGACAACTGAATTCTTATGTATTTACGCAAATTTGCTCGAATTTAGCTTGATTTTTTATTCTAATTTATGGTCATTTACATAAGCTGCATAAGAATGCTGGTCTACCCGAAGTGTTTCAAAAACCAGCCGGTATTTCGCTTTAAAATGATAGAGAATAATGTAATCATAATCACAATAAACAAACCAGATAGAGGAGGATACTGTCCCCACTAACGGCGAGCTCCTCCCGGATACTTTTTCGTCGATTTTCACCAACACTCGAGTTTTCAACCTCTTCAGGGAATACCTGGAAGTAAAAAGTGTGAATACCACTTTATTCAGGAATACAATCATCAAACCAGGACTTAGGCTCTTAGGCAATTAGAATCCAGGGTCCCTGGGTCCCTTCTTAGAACACACAAGTGAAGTAACATTCATATGCAACAAACTCACTATTGTGCCCAATGCTCACAAATGAATCAAACGCATTAAACAAAGTTAAGCAACCTTACCTTAACCTTAGAATAAAAAGCATGGTCCCTAACAAAATAAACAAATTTTCTCAAAAAAAACCTTCAATATAGTGAGCAGCATCCTTGTTCGGTCACCGTCCAAGGCAGTAAATCTGAATATCGACGTTATGAAATGCCGATCAACAAACAACTACTTGAAAGGAAACTATACACGTTTGCACACACTCTCAGACTCTCAAATACTATCGGAACATGTAAAATAACACATCAAAGACTGGTACACACACGCGACGCGAAAAGAGAAATTGAAATAAGATGATAAGATGAAAACAACTATACCTATTGAGCAACTGAGCAATGAAATCGTTCCACTGAGGAACTTGAATATAGAGATCGGCAATTGCGAGGCAAAGTTGCGTTGTTGTCGCTTCCGAGATTTGATCGTGTGGAACAGGGTGGATATTGCTGAAAACGAAATAATTATCATCCGACATTACAACCCCAAGGATTTAAAGCCGCATTGTACCTACTTTAGGAAATTTGCATATGATACGCATTTCCAATGTATCCTACGCAAAGTGTGTGCCTGTGTGCCCGTCCGGCAAGCTTCGGGCACGGATACATAGGAAATGCGTATCAGATGCAAATTTCCCAAGTAAGTAGTAGGTACAGTACGGCGTTAAGGCACACTAGGTCTCTGTCTTCTCCTATTTTTAGGCAACAGTTGCAGACAAGCGCAGCTGCAACTTCTGAATCAACATACATCCAGTTTCGTGAAAAAAACGCTAACATTGTTCACTTAGAAGGTTTATTTGGTAGCCAAAAGATAACCAACATTTTCTACCGAAATTGATAATTTAAAAAAAAAACGCCACAAAAGGAAAATTCCAGCGACCCACCTGAGATGGTTAATGAGAGACTCCCGCAGTGGTTCATAACTCTCACTCGGCACTTCAGAAAGACTCTTCATAATTTTCTGCCGCAACGTTTGTGCCGCAAAACAACTAAAATTGATAACCGTTACACAAGGTTCGATCGGAATACGTACAGGGATGGTAACGCTGACGCACCTCTGCTTCCGCGCACTTCTGATAGTTAACATTCAGATTCGCGACTAGATCAACTACCTTTATTCTATTTTACTCTACAAAACAAAACCAACCACGCTAATGGGTCCCGCCTTTCTCCCAAAATTTGATCACACAATGTCCAAGCTTGTACCTAAAAAAAAATACTTCTAGAAAAACGACGAGCACCGTTCAAATCACTATCTATCCAGTTACTCAAGTACCTTTTTGTTCTTTTAACTTATATATATTCCTATATTTCCTATTCCTCAAAGTACATATTACATTTTAATCTCCTTTGTTTTAATTAATCATCATCATCATCATTATAAAGTAAAAAAACATACCGAACGCTGGAAATCCCCCAACCATTTCGCCGCCTCCGCATTGTTCTGACCAGAGTAAAAAACACTAATTGCTTTATAAACGATCTCCAACTCAGATTCCTGCATAACTCATAGACCTGCAAGCTTAATTATCCAATTAAGGTTACAACTAATATCATAGAACCATAATAACATATACACAAAACTTTCAAATAACAATAGTGAAGTCAAAATAGTTAACTATGATGGAATCTGCTACCAACAGGCAAGGCACAACACATAAAGACAGACATTCAAGTATCGACGATTTATTCAAAGTACAAACGACAATACTTTGAAATAACAAACTAAACATCAAACAAATAACTCATAAACACCCTATAGTCTAATCAATCACATCTCAAAAAATTCTTAATTTAAAATAAATACATCCTCATATAACTGAGTCATAAGTCATAAGACAAAATCTATTACCAAAAACACAAAATAACTCGTGTAAAGCATGAGACTTCACGTTTCCTCATATACACCGGGTAACTAAAACCAAAACTACAAGTACAAAACTGAGCAAAAGATGTAAAGTTCAAAAACTCAACTCACAAACACTCCTTATAAGGAACACAATCCTTAGTCAAGTAATAAACCAAACTCCAGATCCATGCGTGCTTCAAGTAAAGCACGATAACATCCAATAGTAGCCGTGTAGCCACCAGCCTGTCGGTGTGGAGAAGCCATACGCATGAACTAAAACATCACATAATTAGCACAAACAATTATAGCTAGCATTATCAACATCCACTAAAGAACAATGATAACGGTGAACGAGTGAACATGTCAAAAGAAAGTACTCGCTATATAGGTTCGTCAGTACCGCATTTCATGAAAAGCGTCGTAAGCGCCACAATGAACATATTCTTACCCAAATACCAGGAAAGTGTTACACGAAAATACGAGGAAAAAAAGCTAATCTCATTTACCGTTTTCTAGGCTTCGTTTCTAGGTTTGTCATTTTCCGATTTGTGTTTCTTATTTTGCAAATATAAGACATTGGATCACTTGTCTCATCGGCAATACACGGCCGTGAAAAAGTTGGTCACACCACCCACGCATTCACGCAACAACCAGGACCATATTCACCACTCCACCACTCCTCTTCCCTCGGGGAAATAGTCCTGGGGACAGAAAATAGCACTCTAGTGTGAGACACGCAGAGAAAAAGACGGGGAATTGAGTGGTGAGTATGGCCTCTGCAAGGATTCGACCTTCTACCGTAACTCAAAGTACCCATAATACCGTACTTCCATATACCGTAACCAATCAAAGTACCCATAAAACCGTGCTCACCTGCAAGTATCCCATCTTCTCGATCTCCTCAATATCTATCATCGACGGACCATTCAGTTCAAATAACACGTGTTGATGTTCGAAGGGCCGGCCAGCCACGCGAACAGGTCCAAGAGCAAACGAGAGTCCATCGCCACGCTTGCGTTCTAAACGAGTATGTATGTGAATTGGTAAATGCAGAAGCCTCACAGTCACAGTCTGTATCAATAAATGTCAATGAGTAATGACGGGCTATTTCGCACAGCGGAGAAGCAGAGAGCAGAGCTTTTACTTAAATTGTAAAACCGAAACAAAACAGTATAGACCGAATACAAAAATCCGGCGTAACGAAGACGTTTACTTTTAAAGCGAAATGCTAGCCCCTTTGGAAAATTTGCATATGATAAGCAAATCCTATGTATCGTATGCTAATTTTGTACGATTGCCGTGAACGATCGTACAAAATTAGCATACGATACATAGGATTTGCTTACCATATGCAAATTTTCCAAAGAGGCTAGCAGTTCGCTTTAAACTCGCATTACAGTTATACTCTAGCAGTAAACACACACCTTTCTTGATCTTCTTCTTACGCTCGGCCTCCTCTTTCTCTTCCAACTCAATTTCGATCTGCCTGCAATACAATAATCTTATTATATAAAGGAGAAGAGTTTACTTTTTTGTTTGAAGTCGCGTGCGCAACAAAGCCCATTCGTAAAGATTTGCTCGCAGAAATGGAACATACAAAAACCATTGCCTCCGGCGGGATTCGAACCCACCGTGAACCCACATAACTCTCGATTCACAGTCGAGCGCTCTACCTGTTGAGCTATGCTGCCTTATAATACGCGTTTTCTCTGCCATACATAAGGCACTTTCAATAGCAAATGTGAAGAATTGGAGGGAAAGGTAGAAATAGCGAAAGTTCTGTTTATTTTTCCAGAAATATATTTTCTTAACAAGGGAAACAATCAGCCGAAAGCAGACTCATCCAGTCGGAGAAGAGCCCGTTAGGGCTCTTCATCCGGCTGGTAACAATAATAAATAAGTAAACTAATTGAAGCATATGACTGTATGACACACTTGTTTGTGAATTTTCCATGTTTTGTACGCAAAACAAAAACTACGCTCATTCGACAAATAATGGAACTTGCATACAGTACATTATGAAGCCGTCCAGTGCACGCACAAACCACGTGTAATGCTGACAAAAATTACACGGACATTCAAGTAACCGCATCTCGAATATCTAAGTCCCAGACCGCACCTCTTTCTTTCCCTGTCCAAAATCACTTCAGCGGCCACATTGGATTCTCGGAGCTCCTTCATGATATCCTTGGTATCTCGAACAACAAGCTTTTCGTTGTCCTTCTGAAAACATTGACATATCACTTGTTCTTGCCCTCAATCAAGATTCCAGCCTGCCGATGACCCTGTAAATCCATCGAAAAAAAAACAGAGTGTGGATAGCACAAAAGTATATGTGAGAAATGTAGATGGACATGAGAAATCTCAGAGAGACAAAAGCGTCGTAAAATCCAAGCACTTACAGTTGCCGACTGTGTAACTTCCGCAAGGCGTTGTTTCATAGCCTTTTCCTCTTTCAGCTGTTGTTGGACCCAAAGTTGGTCAGGGTCAAGTCTAGAAATGATTCAACCTAATAAGAACACAAACTCACACTTCTAACTCAAAATGACAAAAAAATCTCACCAGTCAATCCATTAATATTAAACAACCCCGTAACTAAACCAACCTTTTCCTATTTCGTTCAATCTGCTCGGAGTGTGCTTCTTGGAACTGACGAATTTCGTTCTCATATTCTTCCACGTCAATATCTTGAGCGAGGTTCATCACCAACATCTCTACTCTAAAAACACAGCATTCAACATTCAACTTAAATAGAAGTAATACCAATGCACTCTAGAAAACCCGGGTAAGAGTTTATATCAATCAATATCACCCACAAGACGAGCCCTAGTTTGTTTCACATTTCGTCCTCGCACGTCGTCCTACCTCATACATCAATCCCACAAAGTGCAAGTCGTTATATGTCTTCAATGAAACATACCGCTCAAGAAAATCGTTGTATTCCTTTAGAGATGGAAAATCGTCCTCCCTCAAATTGTAAACCTAAACGAAAGCAAGTATGTATTTATATTACGAAAAACAGCGAAGCAAGGATCCATGCAGAGTCAAAGAGTAAATAACAAGTTACAAATAATAAGCAGTAATTATTATTATTATTATTATTATTATCATTATAAAAATAATATACCTTT
Organism: Pelodera strongyloides; assembly: GCA_036852015.1. NCBI lineage: Eukaryota > Metazoa > Nematoda > Chromadorea > Rhabditida > Rhabditidae > Pelodera > Pelodera strongyloides. The sequence goes on along the minus strand of JAANDG010000826.1, from coordinate 13,756 downwards.
CTGATTCGTTTGCGAATATGGTTCTCCTTTTCAACTATAGGATCATCGAATGTCTGCTCCCAAAAGTTGTTCTTTCTGAAAATTAGTATAATAAACGCTCAAGCAATATTCTCTTACTTATCCCCACGTGTAGCCATTTATCTACGAACCTTCCGTATTTTTGTGTTGTCCCGTATTTCGCTTTACGTTTTTTTATGTATTTGTTCACGCTGTATTATTTCGCTTTTGTTCTTTTTCAGAATAAAGTATTCAGTATTCAATATAAACACATCAATTAACAAAGTACATACACAGAAGAGAAAATTCTCCAGGATGATTACGGAATACAGAACGACCAAACATAAACCCAGCTTCAATGAATGAATGAGTAATAAACTCCACCTGAGCACCCGTCCACAAATATGGCATGGAGCAGCGTTACGGGCGTATAGATTGTCCACACAGTTTCTACCTGTAAGCGTGCTATATGTCCAAGCTTAGGTCGAAAAATTCAATTAATGCACATTTGCTACAGTACTGCGGAAACGGAAAAACTTACGCACCATCCAAATTTCCATATATGTTTACTCGAAGTGCGAGCGCAGTCTTCTTACTGCTCTAACTAGATTAGTCCAGGAGACAGTATTCACTAACATCAACACGCAGGGAGCGCTCCCTGGCCTCCCCAGGGAGCTAAAGAGTGTGATGGAAGAAGAGATTCAGAGCGCCGGTGAGCCTAGGGAGGGCTTCCTGTGTGTTGGTGAATACGGCCTCACTACCAGTCGATATAGAGGTAAAAATGGGAAAAAATATAACAGTAAAGAATGGAACTCACATAGTGGATGCCCGCATTCGTTGATCATCATTACAAGACTTTTGTTGGTGTATTCATTGGATTTGCACTTTACGCACTCCCTCATTTTTGCTCGTGTTTGTGTTTAGTGTTGTGAAGTTCTGAAAAGAAAAAGTAAGTAATGAAGTAATTTAAAATCTCTTGGCTCAAATACAAGTCGAACCAAGATCGCGAATTGCATAAGTAATTTATTTCCAAGATGGTCGCTCTGATACGGCTCATAATAGGCAATAACAAATGCTCACAGTTTTTAATGTTGAGTGGACTTTAGTACTTGCTCGACTTGATCCTCGACAAACGTCTTTTGATGAGGGTAGAGTTTCTCGATAACGGCCTGAAATGAAATGTGGAACAATATTTCGCAATTTTACACCAACAGGACTTTCGAGAAACGATAGCATGGTAGAGGAGGGGCCCTAGGTTGGGCGGGGCTGAAAAAAAGAACACAACTGTGCGTTTATTGCATATTAACCGTGCGTACGAATTTGTAGTCTGTAGCCTGCAAAATAATATTTTTTTCACACGAAATTTTAGATTTTTACTTGTCATTTATAAACTTAATTATTTCAGATGTCCACAATTTATCTTACTTAAAAAAGTGTGTCGTTTTGAACACAAGGAATACTTTAGCAACGTATTGTAGCCTATTGCCCGCGTTTTTCGTCGATCTACACTTTTTTCCGTAAATTCACCTAATTTTTGTTCTATTAATGTTGATCAGGTCATGGTTCTTGCACTGACGAGCCTCGCCATGTACCTTACCGATTTTGGTCTGCGGATTAATGAGGCGAAACCATCTTTTGTAATAAAATCGCTTGTGGTTGTAGATCATTGATGCCGCTTTTGTGTTTATTTTTATTTACCGTGTCATTGATTCCACGTATGTATTTTTGATCACGTTCAAATCTTTCACGTGTAATAAATCGGTTAACTAAATTATTTCTTTTGTTTGATGAAGGTGACGATGAATGACTGTTACAATGTAATAACTGCAAGAAAGATACACCGTGGAAAGGCTATATTCACGGTTTATTTAGGTCAAGGTTTATGCTGGTATATAAATACTCACGTTCACTTATATATTTGCGGTGCTAACGCTAAAGATCGCCGTGAGTATTGTGCGTTTTGTGAGAGCTATGCTTGCATAAACTGGGCTTTTTGGCTATTTATATACTGGGCTTTTTGGCTACTATCGGTCGTCAACAGGCCAACATGGTCCAGATGGTGAGAAACCAGCCACCAATAGGTTGTTTCGTGAAAATCATTTGGTGAAAACGACGGTTTTTCGGTGGTTGTCAGTTTTTCAGTTTTAGTGAATGAGTGTCCACAGGACCGGCGATATCCGTAAATTGGGCGGATATCATGTCGACTGATAATAATAAATGTTTGGCCAATGCCAATGGTTTAAAAATGCTTTGGTGGGAAATGGTTTAGCCGTGCCGTCCTCTAATCAATGGTATGGTCACGATAATGTGGATTGTCGAGGAACGTTTATATATGTTGCCCTGAAAATTTTGCCTCCTATTTCAATAAAAAATGCATAAAAAAACAGGGAAACATAAGCCTTTCTTAGGCCACATTAGTAGCCAAATGATTTTCACCAAAAAAAAATTTAGTGACTGGTTACTGACCATTTGACGACGGTTTTCGAGAAATATTGGTCACGACAAGGTCATGAAGAAGCTTCCTAATGGGGTGGAACACGGAACTACCGACAACCTTCGCCGAATGGTTCAAATTTTCGCTCAGAATAGTTCGCTTAACTACATGGCTTCAAATATTCCTAAACCACCGCCAATACATGAGATATGCATGCGTGAGCTGTGTATTTCTTGTGTTATCACCAAAATTTATTTTGGAATCTCTTGGTTATTGGGGATGATCCACAATGGGTGCTCCTTATGGCGCCTTGCAGTACAAGTACAAGTGTTCCAGGGCGATCGAGGTAGAAGCCAGTTAGTTTCGATGATTGCCACTTTTTGTTGGAATAATATACCCCATCCTGATAGTTTGTTGCCACAGGATGCGGGGTAATACTTTCACCGTTAGACACTGTTGTATATTGTGTTATTCCTGAACTTATGGGAGGATATTACTGTGGGCAGTATGCTAGTAACCTACATATGCTTCAAAAGAATTCTTACCAACAGTTTGTCTAATAGGCACATAAAGACTTACAGGTACCGTACAACAATTAATTAATAATAATAATATTGTATTACACTAAGTATCCGTAAATATATGACATTCATAAATGCTTCAGCAATACAGCAAGGTCATCTAGAGATTTTCGGTGCGGCGCATACTCTCATTATTACTCTGTATGCATGCTAAAAAAGTTCGTATTCTTGTAAAATTCCGCGTAGGCCATCCAAAATGGGGTATGATTCGTGAAATTATGAAAATGCACTGAACATATGGAATGATAAATTACTGTGGTTCATACAGAAAAACAATGAGGAATCCCGACATGGTTAGTATGGTCAAAATGCTCGCGATGTTCGTAAAAATCCGCGTAGCTCATTTAATAGTTAATATGAAGTCATTAAATTACCCAAAATACACTGCAACTTTTTGTACCACATTTTGAATCAAGGAAAAATAACTTCCTGTGGTTTTTTCACAAACACTAGAAGGGATACTGACATGGTTAACAGGGTCAAAATGTTCGTAAGACCTGTGAGATTCCGCGTAGATGTTTTAAAATTGAATTCAACAGCGTTAAATAGCCGAAATTAATGGATAACACAATTTGTCAATCAAGGGAAAATAACTTCCTGTGGTTTTTTCAGAAAAACTAGAAGGAACCATGACTTGGTTTATATTAGAAAAATGTTCGCAAGACTTTTAAGATTCCGCGTAGAGTTTTCAAAATCTGATTCCTTTCGATATCAGTTCAAAAATTAAGGTCAAAGTGTGTGATAGTTTTCTGAAAAATTAGCAGTCCAGGAAATCCCTCACTTTCGTAATTTGTAATCCCTCGTAGTGTTCATGAGGACCTTCGTTTTCCTTCACTCTACCAACTGTGACAGAAAACAAAATTTGGTGCGTCGGCACTCTCGATTCTCGAACCAAGTAGGAACAAATCTCGGAAAAAATACCTGTCTTCTCAAAACTTCAACGTTCCTCTGGCCTTCCTAAAAAAGTAAAAATAGTAAAAGTTATAAACTGTGCCAGGTTTTTATGGACAGAAACAACCATTAATGTCTAAAAGAGGTCCGAAGACATTCCACAGTTCTGTTACAGTAATGTAACTTATGTTTTTTTTCTATTTTCTAAGGATTTCTTCACGTCCATAAGAAGGCAACACCCACCTTAAACAATTCCTGTAATTTCTGGGGATCTGTAACCGATCTGTTCTTCTCAAAGTGATCACGAATGCGACGATGGAAAAACTGGCGGAAGTTGAAGCTTTCTAGCTGCAAAGACAGAGTTGCCCCCAAGATATGAGATTGGTACCAAACCACAGGTACCAAGAACGAGGCGGTAAACGTGCACTAACGCACTTGGGTCTTCCCAGTTTTCGCAAAAGCGCACTTAGCGCAACAGATAAGGTTTTTATTACCTGGTTGGCTTCCCTCTGTAGTTGTCTGTACAGTTGGATCCACGCCTCACGGCTGATTTTACTCGCCATTAGATGAAAACAATGAAGCGGAAGAAGTCACGCTTTATAACGTGGATTTCTAGAATCAACGTCGTCATATAGTACGCTAAATTCACATAAAACACAGCACATCACTGAACAATAATGCTCGTTATGAAACATCCCGGTAAGGACGCGTCCGACCGACCTGCTCTAGACCCAAACTATAATAAGCACGATAAAAGAATAATAAAAGAAAAAATAACAAGTTCAAAAGAAGAAAAAAAAACAAGCGGATCAGAGTTCGCTCCACAGTTGGTCGGAGGGGTACGATGAAAGGGGCGGAGCAACCCAACGTGCGTTCGTCGCCACTTTGTATTTTAATATTTTTTATAGGGTGATCAATATAATATAAATTATTTATTAGAGATAGATAGAGATATCGGTCCAGAAACCACGTAGCCCCCTAGACACATATGTTAGGAGAATTTTTGGTTAATAAACCTTATCTTGAAACTTATTGGTTTTTCTGAATTTTCGCCACCTGCGTAACACACTCAGGTGCCGTGAGATTACCATCTCTCAAAATTCCTTATATTTAAAGAATGGTTACAGGTATCTTTGCAGAAACCATGTAGCCACCTAGACGCATATGTTAGGAGAACTTTTCGTGTATAAACCTTATGTTGAAAGTTTCTGGACAAAACATCAAATAAATATGTTAGGATCATTTTTTCGAAAATAAGAAGTGCTGTAGTAAATGATACAAATAATACGTACGCCACAAATATATTTTAGCTATGTATAGGTAATGTAGAATTATAGTAATGTAGAACGTAAAATTATAGCTTCCGGCCAACTAAAGCAGCTCTACAAATATATCTCTTCGGGTACGTCGCGCTCTGTTGCCAGTAATCGTGCAGTTATTGACTTAGCGAGCAGAATACACGTATCTGATAAAGATAGAGCAAACGCTTTGGTACACTATTTTAAGTCTAATTTTGTTGTTGATGACGGTACATCTCATCCTGGTGCTTCAGTGTTCACTGCTCCTCATGTTCCGTTCCCCCCTGTTGAGATAACTCCTATCATAATTATGTCGCTCATTGACCAATGGAAGATCTCTTTTTCGCGAACACCAGATGGTCTCCCGATGCATTTCCTGAAGAATATTAGCACTGCTATTGCCAGCCCTCTGTCAGTTATTTGTAATCGTTCACTTCTTACCGGTGAAGTGCTATTCTTCTGGAAGTGGTCTGGTGTTATTCCTTTACCGAAAGGTAGTCCTAGTAATTGTTCAGTTAATAACTTTCGACCTGTAAGTATTACATGTTTTCCTTGTCGAATTTTTGAGAAAATTATTGTGAAATATATACTAGAATTTTCTATCAGTAATCAGCTTATTCCTGAGGAACAACATGGTTTCTTGAAAAACCGATCAAGAGAAACGGCAGTTCTTTGTTCGCTGAATGATTGGTCCCTTGCAATAGAAAACAAAAAGCAAGTGGACATTATATATTTTGATTTTGCCAAAGCATTTGATCGGGTTTCCCATAAGAAACTTCTTGCAAAGTTGCATAATATGCAGTTTCCTCCTTTTATTTGTAAATGGATTGAAAATTGGCTTAGTGATCGAAAAATGTTTGTTCGCATTGGTGATGCTATATCAGATATCGTAGACTGTTATAGTGGTGTGCCCCAAGGGTCAGTTTTAGGACCTATTTTGTTCTCATTATTTACTTCCGATCTAGCGACATCCCTAAGAAACCTAGGTGTTTCCTTCGTAATGTACGCAGATGATATTAAGGTTTATAGCACTATAAATGATCCTCCAGACCGAATTTTAATTCAAAGTGCCATAAATCTTGTACATGATTGGTCAATTGATAATCAGCTACCTTTGGCCCCTCACAAGTGTCAAGCGTTGTATATCGGCCCAAATAATCCAAAAGTAGATTATATTTGTAATGCAGTCGTTATTGACAAGGTAACACATCTCAAAGATTTGGGCTTTATTATGACCGAAAATTTGTCGTTTTCTAGACATGTTGCTTATGTGTGTGGTCAAGCAAGAAAGAGAATGTTTGCCCTTTCCTTCCGCACTCTGAAAACTAGAAAGGCAAACCTTTTGATTCTTGCTTACTCTCTTTACGTACGTTCTATTCTGGAGTCAGGTTCGGTTGTGTTTAGTCCATATAAGAAAAAGGATAAACAAGCTCTAGAACGGATCCAACGTACGTTTACAAAACGAATTTTTATGCGTTCCCAATTGCTTAATTACAATGATACACCATCTAGCTCTGATAGGGACTCTCTATTAAGCTTGATACGCTTGAAAATCGGCGTAAGAAGGCAGACGCTAGAATGCTTAGAAAAATATTGGCTGGCAAATGTGGCCCCCACTTACGTTCATTGTACAAATTCAGACATTCTACTCTGCCCTCGACGTGGTCGTGTCAAAATATGTATCCCTAGAGTAACTAAAAACGTTCATAGACATTCCTTTTTGCATAGAACTTCCCTTATGATTGAGAAAAATGCTGCTTTATTCCTGAAAATTTGTTGAAACAAATATTTTAGTTTTTGTAGTTCATTTTCACCTGTTTTTTATTATTATTGTTATCCATTTATTCGCTGTTAGTGGCCTTATATTGTCAAAACTTGCGCGATACTTTGTTGTCGTAATAAATGTTATGTTTGTTATGTTATGCTCCGATGCTCCTGCTCTCTTGGTGAGAGGCACGTGTGAGAATTGTTCACGTAATTTACACTGAGCTGACCGCACATATCAATGCGGTGGATGTGTAAGACCGGCAATATCGCCCGTGCTTGAAACATTGACGTCCGAAAATCTCAAGCAAAAATCTCAAGCACTTCCGTGTCGATGTCAGGTGCATACTTAAAGGGTCGGGTCACTTCGCGAACGTCATTTTGTACTTATTTTTTATCAAGTGTAAACCTAGAGCTCGGCGCGACTACTGCCCCGCGAGCTCTAGCGTGCTACGCTTAATTTGAGGTGTTACGCAAATGCCTTTTTCGCGCTTTACATCAACATTCAAGTTCATTTGCATCATTATTGAGCACTACGATGAACATTGGGTCGAACTTATTTTTGACTTCATCAGTTCCGAAGCAGAAGCGGAATTGTCCTTCTAATGGTAAGCCGAATATACGTCCGACTCAGCAGGAAGTTCATATGCGTCATTACTTTGGCACTGCAGAAAATGGGCGAGATAAGGCGACCTCTTGCGAACACATACCATCGCGGTACTCAGTGAGAACCGGGGCGCCGCACCTCAATGACAACGTGAAACTAAGCGCCACCGCTGCGCACAAAAACAGGGTGCGCCACAGGGGCGAGGCGCACCACATCTAGGGAGCGCGGCGGCGGGGCGCTAGGTCTGCGCTAACACGATATGGGGCACGTGAGCGCACCACAGGCGCGCGTGAGCGCATCACAGGCGCACACACCGCTCACCCTAGTGGGGGTGCCCGGCGCACCAGCGGCGGCCCCTTATTCTGTGCGCGGCGATGGGGCGGAGTTTCGCCAGTGGAAATGGGACACAACAGCTTGTAAGACATACGAGACAATATGTGATAGTAATTATTATTCTTATATTCTCTTTATATTTCACAATTAGTTTATAGTTACATATTGGCTCGTAGTCTCCATGTTTACATCAACACACGAGGAACAACTGTCACTAGCTTTGTGTTGTGTTTTCATTCTTGTGTGTGCTATGGATAAAGCATGTGGCTAAAAGATGTCTATTGATTTTAAATAAAATACACATTTTTATTCAATTAATAATATGAGGCTGGGCGAGCCTCGTATTATTACAAGCTCAACGCTGAGAACCGGGGAGGTGCGCGCCGCGCGGAACCATTCTGGGACCCAAAATGCGCCCCGCGACATAATGGGAAACAAAATGCGCGCCTAAACGAAATGGGGTGCAAAGCGCTTCCCGAAACTGCGCGGAAAACATGCGTGGTGACGTCCAGCACCATTTCCGCACCTTTTCGGCTACGTTTTTCGAAAGCGCTCACAGGACCCGTCGTAACTGCAGTCGTGTACTGGTGTTTTTTTCCAGAATAACAGGCCTCACGTGTGTTGTGTAGCCTAGTGGTCTAAGGCGCTTTTTAGAGAAAGTAGCTAGTTGTAGCTAAGAGCGTATGTCGGAATTGAATAATCTGCTTTTCTTTTGCACATTCAGCGACTTTTTGCGCATCTTTCCGGAACCGCTTTGGGGGTGTTGTGTTTCCCGCACCAACGCGATACAAAGTCGCTGAAAAAAACACGTGTTCCGCGGGCATCAATTTTTTTGCGTTGCCCCCAAGATGTTGCTTCGCGCAACTCTTGAGTTCCGTTGAGTTCCGTTTACTCACCAATGTCAAGATGTCAGAAGAAGTGAAAGCGAAGGTGTTCGTTCCTGTTCTGCATGCTATGCCCTATGCTTCTGAAACGTGGTGCACGACAAAGAAGGATGAAGAATCCTTGCTGGTCACACGGCGTGCAATGGAACGGAAAATGGTAGGCACGCGCCTCCGTGGTCGTATGTCAAAAGTCTTATTCTGGGAAACGTCCGGCGTAGATGATATAATTGATAGGATACACATGAAAACATCGATGGGCTGGTCATGTCATTCGTAGAAATGAAAACAGATGGACCACTCGGGTAACAGACTGTCGTCCCCGCGATTACAAGCGTCCTCAATGGCGACCGCCAACGATGGACAGACACGATGGTTAAATCATTTGGACGTACATGGAAGCGCATCGAGATGCAGGTCTTCATGGCGTAGGTGCGACCTGCGCTGCTGGCGAGCCAACAGCTGATATAACGCCGCTTGAGGCGACTACACAGACAGATGGACCACTCGGCTAAAGAGTGCACACCGACTATGAAAAGGGGGGAATACTTATGTGAAACGTCTGAAGCATATGTTCCAAATTTTGTTCGATAAGACACGAATGTCTTATTTTGGAGAGTTTTCTCTACTTTTGCCAAATACCTGAAACGGAGAAAAAGAAACGGCGGAGCTCTTTGGCTTGCTAAGGAGTGCGCACCGACTTTCCTTTTATATCCGAGAGCTGACTTGTTATATTCTAATTTTCGTTGCCGACATTGGGACAAACAAACCTTTCTCCTTTATATAATAGTAATTTTGTGAGATGGTAACCTGAGTAGGTTACGCGGGTGGCGAAAATTCAGAAAAGCCATAAAGTTTCAACATAAGGTTTATCACTCAAAAATTCTTCTAACATATGTATCTAGGGGGCTACGTGGTTTTTGGACCAATACCTGTAACCAAATTTTTTAAATAAAGCAGTTTATCTCAAGGTCAATCTGAGTGTGTTATGCGGGTGGCGAAAATTCAGAAAAACCAGAAACTTTCTACGCAAGGTTTATTAACCAAAAATTCTCCTAACATATGTGTCTAGTGCGCTACGTGGTTTTTGGACCGATACCTGTAACCAAATTTCTGAAATAATGCAGTTTATCTCAACGTCAATCTGAGTGTGTTATGCGGGTGGCGAAAATTCAGAAAAACCAGAAACTTTCAACGCAAGGTTTATTAACCAAAAATTATCCTAACATATGTGTCTAGTGCGCTACGTGGTTTTTGGACCGATACCTGTAACCAAATTTCTAAAATAAAGCATTTTGTATGACAGAAAAATCGCAAAACAAATTCTTGGCTCAAAACGGTCAATATTTCGTCATTTGGAAGCTCGCGGAGCCCTTGGCACCGTGCCAATTTCCTTCTTTTCGCCCTCGACCAACTGTGGCTCGCTCGGCTCCTGCTCCCAGGCGAGGCCGAGGACGCAAAATGTTTGAATTTGCTCATGGTCAGCAATGCGAACGCGAGAGTACAAATGACGAAAATTAGAGACGGCGGCCGATCACTGTGATGGGACGCTAACACTTTCGAGTGCAATTGTTCAAATATTATAATTTATAAAAATGAATTTTTCTTCCCCTTCATTTTTTTACCTTAATATACACTTAGACACTATACAATGTCGCTTGTTAGCGCGATTGCGACAGGGTTTAATCATACGAAATACTTCACAGATATATTTTCCGAGTTTTGTCCCCCCGACAGCTCGAATACAAAAATTACATCCATACACTTCTACCAGTTTTATCAATCTTACGGTAAGATGGTATATGTTGATGTTTATTCATGTTTTCCTCTATAATACACACGTAACACACACACGTGCACACGAAAACAAAAAACTCACAGAAAATATTGCTTCGCGAAACTCGTTCAATTTAATTAACAAGTTTAATTGTTTAATATAGGTCATATATGATATTCGTGTCTTTCTTGCTCTATTTCTTAGAAATTCTGTAATTACTTTTTGTTCTAAGTTCTTCAAATAAGTTCTTTCAATCCCCATATGTTCCTTGTTTCTTTTGCATCCTCCATAGGTGACTCTAGGCCCGCAGGCATGCATTTAAGCAAATATGCCCTAGGGCGTGCCCTTCAATTGTAGAAGGCCGGGATAAGGCCACAAACGGGGAAAATGTCGGTCCGAACCTGGGGCGTGCCCTTTACATGGCACTTTGCCGTAGCCTTGCATTTTGTAAAGCGCGCGAAAATTGGGATTTAAATTTTTGTGAAGCAGCAGCCGTAATATTTCGCAACCAGCAGAGACAGACCATACGCGGTATGGCCGAGTGGTCTAAGGCGCTAGTTTGGAGTACGTGTTTAGCTAATGTCGCAAGTTCGATTCCTGTCCGGTGCATTTGTCTTGCAAAGTTCTAGGTACTTGTAAGTTGTGTTTCCGGGTGTAAGTTCGTGGTGGGTTAGCTATAAAAACTTAGCCCTCATGGCTCCTAGGCAACAATCTGGTCTATTGTGAAAAAACTTGGCGTGGAGCAGATTCGAACCCGCGTCACTTGCATGGCTAGCAAGCACTCACCGGTTGAGCTACACGCACACTTTTTCACGCAACCAGTACTGATTGTCCCTAGCTCCGGGTTACCACAGAGGGGCGGGTTGCCTCATGCGGCGCATCTACCCGACTTACTACCATCTCCCCAGAGTGCCTGGTCCCACAGGCATAATCCACGGTGTACCATTCCCAACAACTCTTGGGACCCGGTTCGGCCCCCACTTAGCCCTCATGGCTCCTAGGCAACAATCTGGTCTATTGTGAAAAAACTTGGCGTGGAGCAGATTCGAACCCGCGTCACTTGCATGGCTAGCAAGCACTCACCGGTTGAGCTACACGCACACTTTTTCACGCAACCAGTACTGATTGTCCCTAGCTCCGGGTTACACACAGAGGGGCGGGTTGCCTCATGCGGCGCATCTACCCGACTTACTAAAACGGTGTATATTCCTTTTCTTCCCGGTTGAAAATGGCCTGTTTGTGGCCCTTTATTATGCCCTCTAAAACTCACAAAAGCCCCAGGGCGTACCCTGGGCACCCTCTAAGGCCGGTAACGGGCCAGCCCTGTTCCACTGAAAAGGGCACGCCTTCGGGCCTAGAGTCACCTGAGCGTGTGTATTTGAAATACTTGTACTACCGTATACATGCCATTCTGCATACCGGTAGGTGTTCGTATGACAATGTGTGTGCGTGGGAAAATACCAACAAACGCGCGGTTGTTCATACCACGCCTGGTCTATTTAAATGATTTTGAATCCCACAGAGAAACATGTGAATGGTGCAACTACGTTGCGGCGCATAGCGCAGTAACCACATGTGTTCAAAATTTTTGCACTCAAAATAACATAAATAAATTGTGTTTAATATCATAATTCCTATTTGTTCGAGTTATTTTAAAAGAGATTAATCTAGCCCCACCGGCGAGCTGTCTTTTCTCAGTATCTGTATCGGGCTAATATTTGAAATTAACAGAAATTCGAGGCATCAAAAGTTCGATCGTTCGATTAGCGGTGGTGTTAACCTTAGCACGTGATATCATTGCTGACGAATGTCTGTTCTCTAGAATTGTGCACTCCATAGAGACTTTTGTTTTCCCATCTCACACAGTTTTTCCACGATGATTGTTTTTCCTCATTTCAGTTTGCCAGTGACATCATGGCTCCTCGCGGAAAAAAAAGAGTCAGTTTCTTTTTATCATAATTTAATCGCTTGCTTGGCGATAGTATATACGTTTAATATGAAACGTAATTGATCATTCGCTGTATATCGACCTGGTTTTGAAACGTATGTTGCAACTGAATTCCCAGATATATTGTACGCAAATGCATTTAATTAGACTAAAAATCACGCAGTAATTTGCACATACTAAATAAGGATATACATATAGTACCCATCACACGTTTCAGAAACCGGCTGTTATAACGCATTAACTGCCGTTTTTGCTGTTGATGCGCTAGCTTCGTACAAATTACAAATCTTACACAAACTAAAAAAATACGTCCAGCACCCGCTGTCATCCCATAGTTTCCGTAGTTAGATGTCGTCGCATCTGAACTCTCAATTTCTGCGTCTAGGTACAACTTGATTACTGTAATGTTCTTTTCTGCAGAACGAAAGTGAGTCGCACGAAGAAGGTTTATCAAAGGAAGACGAAGCAATTGCCAAGTATATTCGATTCAATACGCCCACGCAGAGCACTCTGTTCCAAGGAAACGAGGTCCACTATTTTACAGGTATGTCGTTTTACTCGGTTTTGTTTTTAGATTACATGGATAGTATTCTAGTAGTTTTTTCTCTGGTCTCCTGGCTTTATTGTTGCCTTTTTATGCAATGGTATATTTGATAGAATGGTTGTAGCGCGGCGTTCAACTTATAAGTTGTGCATTTTCGGTAGCTTGATAGGTGCTGCAATGCAATAGTGCAACAATTTTTTTTATGCAATTGAACCATCCTACTAGTTTAATAATTCCTCTATTTTCAGAGTTTTACAATTTTGATGGTACTTTTAGGCTCCAAGGCTGTTGACACTTTATATGAATCTAAATACGGTACGAAGGCGAAGAGCGAACCACGTTTTCCCGAAAGGAAGGATGCTGTGAGGTATGAATAAGTTTGTTGTCTCTTGTTTTGCTTTTTTGTGGTGTCTTCGCGCTCTCTATTAGACATTCTTCTTTTCGAGATTTTAAAGGACTTTGTAGTGCTATCTCTTGCAGGTTGCGGGATTTAAGTGTTACATTGATAATGCTTACTGACTCAACCTTAGGAGGAAAACAAGATAGCTCTGGCAAAATAAATGAAGTTAGTGGGAATATGGGGGATATCGATTGAGCTAGAAACATTGCGAATTCTATTTAATTTTAGATTTCTTGAAACGTTGATGGAGAGTCAATTATTTTGGAGAGCACGGAAACTGGTGCCGAAAAAGAAGGAAGAT
>JAANDG010000825.1:0-52433 GCA_036852015.1 Pelodera strongyloides | reverse complement strand
CCCTGGACGCACCTACCAAACCCACGAACCCTCGAGCTCCTAGAGTGATGAGCGTTAAGCAGGCCATGACAACGGCCCGTCAGCTTCTAGTCTTTTACACCTGCGGAGACTGCAGAAATGGTCTTGTTTTCCAAAGAACCGATGATGGAGTTGGAATCTATACTATTCGCCAGTGTGTTGATTGCAGCACTCAGTCCCTTAAACTTAGATTTATATAAGCTCATGTATTAACCATTTATTCATTATATTGACCATTTATTAATTATTTATCATGTATAACCCATACTACTCTTTAGCAATATTATTCAGTATTATTCTTTCTCTCATTGTATGTTATAAACCCAATATTCGAGTTATTGTATCATTTACCCGTCAAGCATTTTCCCGTCGGCAACCATCCAGCACACTTCATCTGTAATCACACTTTCGCAGCACAAGGTGTTAACACCCCTATAGGAATAGCCCTTGAAGTTGACCATTTGATGAGTACCATATGCTATATTTTTGTCATCTGCCCTGCCCGTATATATAAGATATACCCGACTTCAGTCCTCAGTCTGGTGCCCTATTCAACCGACCGCTGAAATATGGAGAGTTACCGTAGGTTTTTTCTTTTTCTATTGTTTTACTTATTATTATTATTATTATTATTATTATTATTATTATTAAGCGGTTATCATAATTTTTTATTATTGTGCTTTTTTTAGCCATCAACTTCAGCGTTCCAGTGATTGGAACGTCGAAAGCTCCACCAGCCTTCGTTGGTCTCAACGAGCTAGTGGCCAAAATGGGGACGGATTGGCTTACAAAGGCGTTCGCTAGTAACCCTCTAGTGATCACCAGCCAGCAGAGGGTTGTAAAGAAGGTAATTTCTTCATTATTTTTTTTGCTCACTTTTTTTCCCCTCCCTAATACCATCATTACACCAACTTGTAGCATTGGTCGCATACTCGGTTTTTCAGGATTTTGTTGTAGAGTGTAATTTTTTCCATTTTTTAGCCAACATTGATGCCCGAAGGTACGACCGCCGGCACACATCGGATAAGGATTAACCGAGGATGGGTCACGATCACCGATCACAGGGAGTCCAGGGGGCGCCCTGTGGACCCGAACAGCATGCTGCTACAAACTACGGACCGTAGTACCCAGGAGGTCTTCACGTTCTGTGTAAGTGCATTTTATTAATAAAGGTTAGAGAGAGAGAGAGAGAGAGAGAGAGAGAGAGAGATGAATATGTGAGAGAAAGGGTCCTTTTTATAGTCCTTTGATATTATTTTAAAAAAAGCGTGTATTTTTCAGGAATGTCAGATGCTCGTTAAGAAATAAGAAGCGGATACCGGTCGATCATGAGGATTACAATTTAAAAAATGTTGTTTTTGCACCGTCCGGGAACCGAACCTGGGTATGTTTCTTCTCGTTCAACTCGACTGGCACGAGAACAATGGACTAGAGAGTAATTTTGAAACATATATACCTGTTGATATTCCGTATTCTCGTTGATATTCCGTATACTTGTTCCGAGTAACTCAGATTAATATATAACACATTTTATTTGGTGGGTGTGTTTAGTAAAATATTGAATAATTTTCTGCACTAACTAGGTATCAATAATCAATATTGTCCTTTTACCTTTAACCTTTTAACTTAACCTACCACGCCATAATTAGTAGCCTAATCTTTATTTTCGCGCAGGCGACTTGTTTGATGTCAACACTAACTCTAGTACAAGGCACCATTTGACCATTATACATATTTATTACACATAATCAGAATTAGTTGCTTATTTGATGTCAATACGGTAAGGTTCACCATTATACATATTTATTACACATAATAAGAATTAAATACTGATCTCACTCTTTATGTATTTTAGGTTTCCTTTTGTCGATATTATCACATGGTGTTGACAGAATGTTAACCAATAGCCCTAACAAATTCTCCCCACGAACTAACTGCAAAACGTTTGCAAATTATCCTGACAACTTTGAAAACTCTTGTCTCACATATTTTTCGAAAAAATTTGTATAGCAAACTTCGAAATTTATAACATAAATTATGTTGTTGTTTTATTTTCAGAAATAAAAGAATCATGACTCCCAGCCAGTATATTTAATGTTTATGTAGATACTGATATGTCTGTTATGATTGTTACTAGAATAGAAGGTACTTGAGGGCTTTATCTCGTCGAAGTCGAACTGATGCAATCAACCAATAACGTCTTATTAAACGGTATAATAGCAAATACGTGTTTCGATATCTAAGCAAGGATATGTGAAAGACGTATTATTTCAAGAAATAAAAGAAGCATGTCATCGTTTCTATTCAAACAAATGAGCAAATGAGCACACACCATGCACGTATTAGGATACGCACGCTGACAACAAATTAAAATACACCAACATACACGCAAGCATAACAACGTCCGAAACTAACTTGCCACAAACTAACTTGTCCAACTTAACAGAACTACAAAATTTTGTATGATTTTAAACTTGCCTACATGACGCACACATTGTACTTTTTTTTTAATGAGAAATGTATATAATGTATAAAATTGTTTTGTTTGAAGGAGTGAATTGATAGAGAGAGAGAGAGGCTACAGAGAAAGAGTGAGAGAGAAACAGTGAGAGAGCGTGAGAGAGAGAGAGAAGAGAAGGAGTGAGAGAGTATGTGTCTAGAGAGAGGGTACAGAGAAAGAGTGAGGGAGCGTGTGTCTAGAGAGGGTACAGAGACAGAGTGAGAGAGCGTTTGTCTAGAGAGGCTACAGAGAAAGAGTAAGAGAGAGAGAGAGAGAGAGTTGTGCCACCCGTGTGCCATCAGTGAGCGGCGGCTGCGGGCGATGACCCGCGCGCGGCGTGACCCCGAGGCGTGA
This sequence comes from Pelodera strongyloides, assembly GCA_036852015.1. Classification (NCBI taxonomy): domain Eukaryota; kingdom Metazoa; phylum Nematoda; class Chromadorea; order Rhabditida; family Rhabditidae; genus Pelodera; species Pelodera strongyloides. The sequence goes on along the minus strand of JAANDG010000825.1, from coordinate 49,561 downwards.
CAGGCGCGCGAGGGCGCGCGGCGGTAGAGGCGCGCGGCGGCAGTGGACACAGCCAGGGGGAGGACCCGGCCATACAACAGCTGGGCTTCTCCTCCTGGGAAAAGGGGGCGTGGCTTGGGGGGGGGGAGTGGCGGCGCATAACTGTAGTTGAGTAGGCCCTACCATTTTTATTCAGACGCGCAGCGGCGAGTGTTACGTTGTAATAGTAACATGTAATATCTTCTTTAGAACGTAAAGAGATAACGAATGTTGGCTCGAGAAAATGGAAAATGTTTATTTGATGATTTCTAAAACTCTTTTATTTCGGCATAATATTCATTCTCCCTTCTTGCTCGGTTCCTTTTCCTTCTCTTTGTGACTCTTTTTCTCCTCGTTATTTTCCTTTTTGTCCTGAAAATATGATTTTTTTTATAATTTTCAAATCATTTGCACCTTATTTCTCCATTTTGGCGCATGCATATTTCCATTACCCCCAGCTGCGGTATAAAATCCGATTTCGAAGGAGAAAATAATTAAATGGAATAATAGATCACTTTTTTCGAGGCTTCTTTGACTTCTTTCTTAGATTTCTTTGATTTGTCACCCTTTTTCGATTCGCCTTTCTCGGCCTTTTCCTGAAGAAACATTATAAGCACGATTACAGCAATTAGTAATAAAGTAAGGAAATTATATAGATAATAATAATAATAATAATAAAATAATCAATAATCTCCAAATGAGTAAAGTTGAATGTAATCGTTTACCTCCTTCTTCTCCTCTGGCTTGTCAACTTTAGACTTTTCACCCTAAATGATGATATTTACTAAAAAGTGCCCTTCTGTATACTTTCCCTTCTATTTTGTATTTTGACAAAAAATGAAATGATACACTGAGGTCTAAATTTTTTTGATTGATTAATGTTTGACAGTATCCCACCTCCTTCTTTTCCTCCTCTTTCTTTTCATCTTTCTTTTCCTCATCCTTCTTTTCCTCCTTCTTTTCCTCCTCCTTCTCTTTTTCCTCCTTTTTCTCTTCCTTACCTGAATACTGACAGAGATAAAGAGGATTCATGTCAAACAACCAGTCTAATCTCAACTTTGGAATTCCTTCGTGTCCCAGGTTCTCCTTCTTTCTTTCTGCTTTTATCCTCTTCCACATCTCTATCTCTATTCATCTCCCTTTCTCTCTTTCTCCTTACCCTCTTCTTTGTCCTTCTTTTCCTCCTTATTCTCCTTTTCATCTTTCTTTTCCGTCTTAGCCTTTTTACTCTTTTGTTCCTGAAAGAAATAGGTAACTCCAACAAATAAAGTTCAAACATCGACGTTACGATAAGCCTTCTGGTTCTATTCCGAAGTACGTACTCCACCGGCTCCCTTCTCCTTGCTACGGGCATCCTTGTCCTTCTTTTCACCACCACCGTCGGCCTGAAAGTATTCCTTAGGTTTCTTTTCCAACTGCAAGTTCGAGCACCTGCATCGAGCTACTGATATGCTTGTAGTACAATTATGGGTCACTGTCGATTTTGTGAATCTAGTGAGATACTTTATACTTTACTGTTACCTTCTTCTTCTCCTTGTCGGAGTCCCAGTCACTCTCAACATCATTAAATGTGGGATAATCGGCCTTATTACGGACTTCCTTTCCTTGGGCGATACGTTCCTGAACAGATGAAATAAATATAGGAATGGGTAAACTGTTGCAAGATCTACCGCTTCTCTCTAAAAAGATTCATCTTCGGTCTCTCTACTTATATTCATCCTCCACGATAAACTCTTACCGTATTTTCAGTGTCCCCCAGTCTGTTCCATTTTCATCCCAATTCTCTCTCTCTCTCAATCACTCTCTCCTCTTCTCTCTTTCTATCTCCCTACCTCTTTCTCATTCCTCTTAATCTGTCTGGGCTTGATCTCCTTGTCATCCTTCTTCTCACTCTTTCCCTTGTCCTCCGGCTTCTTTTTCTCCTCATCCTTCTTGTCATCCTCTTTCTTGTCATCCTTCTTTTCCTCTCCTCTTTCCTTCCTTCTTTCCTCCTTCTTTCCTTCTTTCCTTTCCTCCCTCCCTCTTTCTTTTCCTCCTTCTTTTCCTCACTCTTTTCCTTCTTTTCTTCAGACTTTGCTCCTTCGGGTTTCGGATCGGCTGCCTGAAAACATCCCCTTGAAAGTATAAAATTACTCTTGTACATTATGTATCACCTAATGTGAACCATACACGTCCCCCTCGATCCCTCAAGTCAATAGCCAACCATACATCAGCCAATTCTCCGATAACCTACTGGTTCTGCAGGCTTGTCAGTGGGAGTCCCTGGGGCAGATGGAACCCCGGCAGCGGGCGAAGTGGGAGCTGGACCCCGCCCACTCGCGGGCACCTTCCTTGTAGGGGCCTTCTTCCCGCCCCCACAACCGAATATGTGGAATACTAAATGTTTGGAGTTAATTTCTACAGTAGCTGAATCTTATTCAAAGCTACGTCCTCTAAATATAAAGGGTGACATCAAGCAATCTTCGAAAACCACACCGGGCTATCATACCCTATCAGTATCAGGTCTACATCAAAATTGCCAACCTGTCAACAGTGCGGTGACGATAGGGATGAGAAATGGAGTCATGATGACCATGGACAAACTATCCAACTGAAATCATTATTCGAATTCATACATGCTAGAAGGCTCGTAACTTTGTTGTTCTCTTATAGGAACCCGGAGTCTCGCAAGAAATCTAAATTCAGATGAACTTTCCGGAACTATCCAACAGAACTCACCTATGCAAATTTAAGCAGAAGTCTACAGCAAGCGCAGAATGTGAAGATCGTCTGTAGTAGTGGTTAGGGGAACACGATGTGAAAATGAGGAGAACCAAAGAAAAGAGGAAATATAAGCCATCCTCAGATATGCTAATCATGTGTAATTCTTTGCTACCTTTAAAAACTTGATTCTCTGCTTACGTTACATCATAAACGAGAAGTTTCAATAATAATCAAAAATTCTCCGTGGTGATTTTAGACGTGCCGGAGCCACGAGTTCAGAAATAAAAATTTGATGTGACCAATGCATAGTCACTCACTAAGTAAAATTCAAACTCTGCCTACGACATCATGATTCTGCCAGATTACTGATTAACAATTAGCTGCTACGAACAATAAGATCTGCTTGTTTTATAATTTTGTCTGTAATGTTCACGGTTCTTGGTACGATCTTGTGCAACTTCTCTATGCGCGATGTAGTATTTCCAGCATAAGTACCAACGTTGGTCCCTGAAGTTCTCCTCCACATTGATTACGAAGGAAACCTCCATCTCGAGGGTCAATCTTGATATTGGATTGCAATTGATAGATGTACAGGAATAACTCATTCCAGTTTAAAAATTTTTTATTTAAATATTAAAGACCAGTCGGCTACCGCCGCCTGAGGCGTCTTTCCAATATTCGCTGATGGTCGCTATGTTTCACTGGGCTATATCTATAAGTAGAGGCAACTCTTTCTCGCAAGAATAGTTTCCTGGGGAAAGAACTTAGTTTCTGTTGACTATATTTCTCCTAAATTGTCTGCAACTTGCTCTACTCTAGGACATCGAAAAAATTGCCAAAGCCTAAAAGCAGCTTAATATCGCGTGGCTGATACGCCGCAATGTTTCTCTGGGCTATATAAGTTAGGAGGAAACATTTCTATCCAAAGAGTCTCCAGTCTTTCTTTTTTCTTTTTGAAACCCATACCAATATTGAACACGGGTTAGAACTTAGTTTCTGTTGACTATATTCCTCCTAAATTGTCTGCAAACTTGCTGGACTCTACAATATCGAAAAAATTTCAAATCCTAAAAAAAGGAATGTGCCTGGATGATACGTCGCAATGTTTCGCTGGGCTATATAAGTTAGAAGCAAACATTTGTCTGAAGGAAATGGTTTCACTTTTGTATTTTCCTTTTGAAACTTACACCAATATCAAACATATATAACTTAGTTTCTGTTGAACTATATTCCTCCTAAATAAGGACCGGCGCCACGGGGAACATCAAGTTGAGCACACATCGATGCCATTGACAGGGAATTATTATAATTGCGAATATGCTTCTTGAATTGCATGGAACAGGGATCTCGGCCTACTTGCCGCACAATCGCTCGAACGATACCCCGCAAGCATTCTGTATATGGCAGCCTTTGTAGCGTTCACTGGGCGTTCCGCAGTGGAGGTGCCCTGCAGTGGGTGTTCTTTGAACTCTATCGCTCGGCATGTACTCCGCGCCCTTGGTGTACATGCAAACTTTTGTGTGGTGCTCATGTGAGCGCTCCACAATGGCGTTGCACAGCAAGTGGATGTTCTTTGAACATTATCGCTCGGCCGATACTCCGCTTCCTTGGAGTATAATGCAACCTTTTGTGTGGCATTCGTGTGAGCCATCCGCAATGGCGTTGGTGAGTATATGCAGTGAGTGTATGCAGTCTGCGAGTGCGTAGCTCAGGGCTGGATTCTCGTAGGTTGCTCAAGGTGAGGATAATCTCACGTTGAAAGGCAATGGAAAATTTTTTGTAAAATAAGAGTAAATAAAGCATTAGACGAAAAAGCATGATTTCAAGTTTTCAAAATTGGTCGTTCTTTGAGTTTTGTGCCGTGAGGGTTCTTTGAACCCTTTGTGCCGCAGAAAAACGCCCAACGCCCGAACGATACACCACACATATTCCACATATGCAGCCTTTTTTGGACGTTTGTGAGAGGGGCGCTCGGGAAGTGAGATGGCTCAGTGCACGGGAACGTGAACTACTGAACCAATCCTACAACCTGAGCGTAACGCACATCATCCAAACGTACACTCAAACAAACGCACAAACAAACAAACAAAGCTCCCAACTTTATATAATAAGTTCAAATCCTAAAAAAAGGAATGTGCCTGGATGATACGTCGCAATGTTTCGCTGGGCTATATAAGTTAGAAGCAAACATTTGTCTGAAGGAAATGGTTTCACTTTTTATTTTCCTTTTGAAACTTACACCAATATCAAACATATATAAACTAGTTTCTGTTGACTATATTCCTCCTAAATAAGGACCGGCGCCACGGGGAACATCAAGTTGAGCACACATCGATGCCATTGACAGGGAATTATTATAATTGCGAATATGCTTCTTGAATTGCATGGAACAGGGATCTCGGCCTACTTGCCGCACAATCGCTCGAACGATACCCCGCAAGCATTCTGTATATGGCAGCCTTTGTAGCGTTCACTGGGCGTTCCGCAGTGGAGGTGCCCTGCAGTGGGTGTTCTTTGAACTCTATCGCTCGGCATGTACTCCGCGCCCTTGGTGTACATGCAAACTTTTGTGTGGTGCTCATGTGAGCGCTCCACAATGGCGTTGCACAGCAAGTGGATGTTCTTTGAACATTATCGCTCGGCCGATACTCCGCTTCCTTGGAGTATAATGCAACCTTTTGTGTGGCATTCGTGTGAGCCATCCGCAATGGCGTTGGTGAGTAAGTGAGTATATGCAGTCTGCGAGTGCGTAGCTCAGGGCTGGATTCTCGTAGGTTGCTCAAGGTGAGGATAATCTCACGTTGAAAGGCAATGGAAATTTTTTGTAAAATAAGAGTAAAAAAAGCATTAGACGAAAAAGCAAAAGCGTGATTTCAAGTTTTCAAAATTGGTCGTTCTTTGAGTTTTGTGCCGTGAGTGTTCTTTGAACCCTTTGTGCCGCAGAAACGCCCGAACGATACACCACACATATTCCACATATGCAGCCTTTTTTGGACGTTTGTGAGAGGGGCGCTCGGGAAGTGAGATGGCTCAGTGCACGGGAACGTGAACTACTGAACCAATCCTACAACCTGAGCGTAACGCACATCATCCAAACGTACACTCAAACAAACGCACAAACAAACAAACAAAGCTCCCAACTTTATATAATAAGTTCAAATCCTAAAAAAAGGAATGTGCCTGGATGATACGTCGCAATGTTTCGCTGGGCTATATAAGTTAGAAGCAAACATTTGTCTGAAGGAAATGGTTTCACTTTTGTTATTTTCCTTTTGAAACTTACACCAATATCAAACATATATAACTTAGTTTCTGTTGACTATATTCCTCCTAAATAAGGACCGGCGCCACGGGGAACATCAAGTTGAGCACACATCGATGCCATTGACAGGGAATTATTATAATTGCGAATATGCTTCTTGAATTGCATGGAACAGGGATCTCGGCCTACTTGCCGCACAATCGCTCGAACGATACCCCGCAAGCATTCTGTATATGGCAGCCTTTGTAGCGTTCACTGGGCGTTCCGCAGTGGAGGTGCCCTGCAGTGGGTGTTCTTTGAACTCTATCGCTCGGCATGTACTCCGCGCCCTTGGTGTACATGCAAACTTTTGTGTGGTGCTCATGTGAGCGCTCCACAATGGCGTTGCACAGCAAGTGGATGTTCCTTGAACATTATCGCTCGGCCGATACTCCGCTTCCTTGGAGTATAATGCAACCTTTTGTGTGGCATTAGTGTGAGCCATCCACAATGGCGTTGGTGAGTATATGCAGTGAGTGTATGCAGTCTGCGAGTGCGTAGCTCAGGGCTGGATTCTCGTAGGTTGCTCAAGGTGAGGATAATCTCACGTTGAAAGGCAATGGAAAATTTTTGTAAAATAAGAGTAAATAAAGCATTAGACGAAAAAGCATGATTTCAAGTTTTCAAAATTGGTCGTTCTTTGAGTTTTGTGCCGTGAGTGTTCTTTGAACCCTTTGTGCCGCAGAAACGCCCGAACGATACACCACACATATTCCACATATGCAGCCTTTTTTGGACGTTTGTGAGAGGGGCGCTCGGGAAGTGAGATGGCTCAGTGCACGGGAACGTGAACTACTGAACCAATCCTACAACCTGAGCGTAACGCACATCATCCAAACGTACACTCAAACAAACGCACAAACAAACAAACAAAGCTCCCAACTTTATATAATAAGATTTCATTGCATTAAAGAAAATGTTTTAATTCGTTCGAATCGACGTTTTCTTCCCATTGACACGCATGGTGATTTCAATCTGCAATGGAGTTTATCATTACATTTTATATTTATATAAATTATTTATATAAATTTTTTATAATTGCGCAAAGCATATTACTGTGAGAGAGACGGTAGGGCCAAAAATCACACTCCTTTCAAAAACAAAATGAGTTAGAACAAGAGCACATGACATGGACGTGGCTATGCCCAAGGCCAACAGCATTCGTGGCTTTATTTTTAATTTATATTTGATCTACGTCAACATCCTCATGTTTTCCCTGAATAATTGTCTCAGTAATCGCATTGACGAGACGTCCGAGTGCAGTGGATTGGTCTTCACGGGCAGTTGTGGCTGGACAAAATAAGGAATTTATTTATTTATTAAATAACACCACAGGGTGTGGATCACAATGAAATGATGAAAAGAAAGTAGTATATAACTCGCCATGTTGTCGTTGATTAGCAAACAGGTGATTTGATAATAAGACAATGGAAATCATGATAATACTAACAAAAACCAGCAAAACTCGGGACTAGAAGTTAATTTATTCGAAGCAGGCATTAATTGTGCCCTATTATGGTCCAGCTTCTGAATAGCATTCTATCCAAATTGGTAAATCTAAATAATGGATAAAACGCAACTATTCGATATAATAGCCACTTCCTTCAGTTTCGTCTGCCCTCCATTTTTCATCTCTGGCGCCGCAAAAACAGTGGGTTTGTTCTTAAAATGAATGTTTTTAGATGTTTATTTTTTCAGGATACACAGTTCAGTGTAGTGTAGAGCGGGTGGGGGCGTATCTAGCCATGCTGATTTATCTCTGGCCGTAGTAAATAATCTATGCTGGGGCGTTGGTATAAGTGACGTGCACTTATCAGCTAAACAATGTCATTACAGGGCGAACACTAAACTTTAAACGGGAAATACATCACTATGTATTTGATATATTTTAAAGTTTGGATACAAAGCTAAACATATCTCAGGAATTATTTCATAAGGAAATATATCATACCGCCTTCTTCTTTATATTGAGAAGTGTTGAATTATAAGCAGGGGCAGCACTTTTCCATTCGCGGTCAGAGCATTCAGTGAGGGTTTCTTCACCATTTGGCTGCAATGATAATAGATCATAATGGGGAGGCTGTTCCCCAAAGGAAGGAGATTAGCTCCCCAAGTTACCTGAGTAGCTCAAAAAGCTCGCTGTGGTTTTCTATGTTTTTTTTTCACAGACACCACGTTTACACCACGCTTCCCCCACATTCCGTTGAGAAATATCGCATAATAAAGTTTTCGAATAATTTTTTTTTAATAAAATGGTCAATTATGTTTGAAGACCAAGTCCCCATTGAATTTAAAAAGGCCCTACAGTACCCCTTTCTTGACAGCGAATCCCTTCTGTGATTGGGTGCTTTTCTCCATCCAAGAAGCCGATTCTTCATCACGAGCCGTAGTCATTGACGATACCGTTCGGTCATTCTGATTGTTACCATTTACACTGAAAATAAGAAAAGTTATTAGCTTCTCTATTTTCTTCTAACTCGAATATGATGAGTTTTTTCTGAGTAATAAAGAAAGTATCCAGAAATGATACCACCATTCAGCCTCAGCTTCAAAATTTGTTGTACTAATGCATTGATCTTTTAACCTTTCTGACTACGGTACCAGGCCGAACAGTTTGCCGGCGAATAACTGTGTGAGTTCTAGGTGTAAGGAAATGCGGTTTCACAGTATTATTTCGGACATTCCAGACATTCTGTGAAAGAAAATTGAGGAAAACTTTTTTCTCGTGGGCCTCTCCCTTTAATGCACTGCGTTGCAGTGTTATAAATGCATCTACATCCCTTGCTTACTACTGTAGTTCCCTGACACCAATTACCTGCAGTGTGCGATTCAGTTCGCATATTGCAGGTAATTGATATCAAAAAGTTTGTTTTATCTAATCAATCCCAACCAAGGAATTTGTAGTGACTACGTTCTATAGTCCTATCTACATGTTTTCTGTGAATTTGCAAACACGTGTTTTCTTTGAAAAAATCAAGTAAAACAAGAGGTTTAGCATTAAAATTGTATACTGTAGGCTATACCTTGTCCTTTGTCTTTATGTTGTTTATTCTATGTTGATACTTTGAACGATTAAGCTTGTCATTCAAAGATGCTTATAGCTTATTGTTAGTCTTTCTTTCAGAGTGATAATCAGTAAGGGAGATTAAAATATCAGTTATCATTAAAAAACTTGCTCTTTCACAAGGAGAACTCCTTCGCCTTTTGGTGTTCCCTGAAAAAGACACATAAATTTTATAAAACAACTGAATATTGAACATTGTATATTATATGTATGTTGATAAACTCGCTATGTCATTTTGTTCGTCTGTAGCTCAAGAATGTAATTCTTTTTTGCAAACACAAAAATTATATTTTATATGCTGAAAAAGTGCCATCATCTACAAAGTTGTTCGAAGAAAGTAAAGAAAAAATAAAAATAAAATAACAAGTCAACCTTTTTCGTTGCCATTTTGCAGTGATTTTGGAAGAATTGTGTTTAGAATACACACACTCAGCTACTTGAGTAAAAAATAAACATAAATTTATTTGTGCCAGTTTATGTAAAGATATTGTTGATTAGAATAGTTACTCAAATTCTAAAGATTTTAATAAACTTCCTCAAATGCGCAATACGTCTTGCAATTTGTTCTTATTTTCGGACTTCCACATGTATACTAAATTCCTCGGAAGCGCCTTGATGGCGAAAACGAAATATGGCGTATCCGAGGAGAAGACTTTTTGAAGTGTATCCAAAGAAGTGTATGTGGATTCTTCGGAAAGTGGGCGCCAAAGGTGTGCTAAAAGTGCGTCACATGTACGCCAAAACGGAAGTGTGTAATCGTCGCGCACCCTTGGCGCACCCCTGGCGCATCCAATGCCGCTATCATATTTTAGGTTTCATTCGAGAGCCTTTTTTCCGGTTTTCTCTTGTATGTTTTGTAGAGGTTCTTCCGTTGCAATACCCATTGTCTGACGACTGCGTCAAGTACTGATGTTCAATATTATGTATCTTGACAAAGACAAAGTATACAAAATATTTATGTCCGACAATGAAGTGAAATATTCCCCTCGCGTTGAGCATATATAAATATCAGAATGAGTAACTGATAAGTGACATTTCGAGTTAAAATGAGCAAAATAATTTTTGGAATACACTGAGATCAACCCGAAGAAAGAATGAGGAAATCACAGAAGGGAAGTTTCATTTGGAGTGGAGTTGGCACCCTTTAAATTCTAAAACAAACTTTTCGTATAATTTTCACCTTAAGAATATCACTCCATGTTTTAGCTTATATAAAAGCCGTTAGGGATCATAGGATCATAGAATCCCGTAAAAAGAGAGGAATTCAGAGAACCAACAAAGGCGCACGTGTTGAGAAAATGAGGGAAGTTGATTCTTTGTGATAAGGGTGCGAAAGTGGAAAGATTAAGATAAAAAATAGAGGAGAAAAAAACAATTTGAGATCAATCGGAGTCTATTATGTGTGTATCAATCACTGGGTTTAGAGGGGAAGGGCCCTTTGTACTTGGAAAATCAGATAAAGAAATCTGCATTGTCAAATAATCTTGTGAGTAACCGTTTGAAATATGTAGTTTGGCCAGTTTAGTCATGCAAATAATACTGACTCATTTAGTGTTATAACCTCCCTTTCAGTGAGCTAAAAAAAACATCTGTTAAAACAGAGGGCTACAAACTACAATTGGTTGTCATGAGACCACGATGATTGGCCTATCTTTACAGTAAGACAATGAGTCAACAAAAGTGGGGGGGGGGGGTGTTTGTGTTTTTTTTTTTTGTGTGTGGGGTTGTTTGTTTGTAGTGGAGCTAAGGCCATGGCCAGTACGGTTTTATCTGCATAATCTTCTTATTTCTCGCTGAATTTTCTTCTTTTGAAGCCAAACTTCGTCGTTTCTTGTGGTGATGCTGAAATATAAAGATACCATCAGATTCATATTTGTGACCCGAAACAGAACAAAAACTAACTACTTAAACCGAACAAAATTAAGGCTAACAATACGTTATAGTTGCGCGTTAGGATCGCTGGTGTAAACAAATTTCAGAGGTGCTGTGTTCGCGCACTTCCATTGCGGGACATTACGGGAATGGCCCGCAAAAAATACGAAAGTGCCTAAATATTTAATTGTCTGTGGTTTCTTAGAATTTCACACTATTCACTTTTTCACGATTTACCTGTTTCGCACTTTTCGCGCTGACTTGGACGGCAGTTTCGCATGCGAAAGCGCGCGAAACCGTAACATAAATACTCTATGATTGTGGCCCACCATGCGGGTACAATAGTCACTGCGAACGGCAGGCTCTAAAGTTCCAAGGATCCATTTAATGTGAAACTGACCCTTCTGTGTTTATGCCTCGGCCGGTGTGTGGTGGGTTCCATTTCCGTGAATTCATCCTCATAAACGGGGTAGGAGAATGATTGGGAGAGGAAGAGGAGGAAGAGGAGGATCCTGGAAAGAGAACACGATTAGAGGAGGGAGAATGATTGGGAGAGGAAGAGGAGGAAGAGGAGAATGAAAAAAAAAAAAAGGAAAAGATTGGGAGAGGAAGAGGAGGAAGAGGAGGATCCTGGAAAGAGAACACGATTAGAGGAGGGAGAATGATTGGGAGAGGAAGAGGAGGAAGAGGAGGATCCTGGAAAGAGAACACGATTAGAGGAGGGAGAATGATTGGGAGAGGAAGAGGAGGAAGAGGAGGATCCTGGAAAGAGAACACGATTAGAGGAGGGAGAATGATTGGGAGAGGAAGAGGAGGAAGAGGAGGATCCTGGAAAGAGAACACGATTAGAGGAGGGAGAATGATTGGGAGAGGAAGAGGAGGAAGAGGAGGATCCTGGAAAGAGAACACGATTAGAGGAGGGAGAATGATTGGGAGAGGAAGAGGAGGAAGAGGAGGATCCTGGAAAGAGAACACGATTAGAGGAGGGAGAATGATTGGGAGAGGAAGAGGAGGAAGAGGAGGGGAAAAAAAAAAAAAAAAAAAAAAAAAAAAAAAAAAAAGGGAGGAGAGAGGAGGAAGAGGAGGATCCTGGAAAGAGAACACGATTAGAGGAGGGAGAATGATTGGGAGAGGAAGAGGAGGATCCTGGAAAGAGACCACTATTAGAGGAGGTGGAAAGTGGAGAGGGATGATCCTCGAAAAGAGAGTACTGAGGTTCGGAGAGGGAAAAGAGAGCTAAAAGGAGAGTCTTGGAGAAGAGATAATCATTATTGGGAGAGAAAAAGCTACAGAGGAAACAGAGGCTTTGAGGCGAGGTGGGGGTAGGTAAAATGGTAAAAGTATAATTTTTTATATTCGTACGAAATGAGGAATAGTAGAGAGAGACAGAGAGACAGAGAGACAGAGAGGTAGAAGGCAGAAAGAAAGGATTTGTGCATCAGCGACCTCTCTATAGGCTCAATAGATCATATATGACAGGTTGCTCGTGTCAACGAAAAGATTTCAGTTTATCGAATGCGTTCTGAACCTTTTTACTTCATTCTCGACAAGGAGACACGAATTCCCTTTCTGAGTAGATATGACCTCTGATCAGGTTTTCGAGGCTTGAAAGAGAGGTAGAGAGGGAAAGAGGGAGAGAGGGGGAGAGAGGATAAGATGGAGAGAGTTAGATAGAAAGGATGAAAGCGATAGAGATAAATATATAATATGAAATCTTTTTTTAAGATACGAATGTAAATTGATCCCAAGGGTCAATCACTTACCAAAGAAGCTTCATGTCTTCTAGGGCTCTCTTTCTTTTCAAATCTTCGCCGTTGTATTCAAACTTCTGAAACATAATAAATTAGTATAATTCATTTCTTTAATTGATCAAGAAGCCATAGATCAAACAATATCAAAGTGCGAACTACTCACGAGTACAGTACTATTCAGACAACGGGAAACTGGGGCCCCGGTATACGGTATGACTTGTTATCACAAGCGCGGGAAACTCAAATACTGTTTTGTTGTTGTGTAAACGTGACGGAAAATGGATACAGAATTGGAAGAAAAAACACTTTTATTATCCGATTTATCAGGTAATTCTTTATCACGAAAAGAGGGAGGAAGGAGATTCAGAATACAAGAAAGATACAATGAATGGCGCCAATAATGGGTGATTTAGGGTTAGGAATGATTAGAATTCAGATAGGATCAATCTTTTGATAACGGCACAAATGACCATTGTTTCGTATCAGGAGAGAAGAGTTTAGTCGGAAAAAAACACAAGATCAGCAGAAGAGGTCACTATATGCACGGGGTCTCTGAACACGGCACGGTCCATGTATTATATGCAAATTAGGTTCCGTTACGTGTCTTTACACATAGAGAAATTGGGAATACAATTGACAAGTGAACGCTTCATAAAACCTTACCGCTATAGGCTATAAACGTGCGTTGATATGGATGGCCATATACCCTGAACTCTGAACTAACATACCAGAGCAGTTGAACATTTTCCCACGGCTACATTTTCCCTTTTTGTTTATTCTGCAAAATTTACAATACATTCCTCTTTTATCTTTCAAACGTTTGCACATTCAATGCTCTTTCTTAGTGATCAAAAGGTTTAAAGGGTCGGGGTCACTTCACGATCGTTAGTTTGTTCTTATTTGCATCAAGTGTAAAAAATTAAAATTAAAATATGATCCCAATATCAAATAACAATGCTCAAGTACTCGTTTAGATATGCTCATTTTCGTCTCAAGTCCCCAACCTTACAGTATATGTATGCTATAGTAACTAGAGAGAGCGACTGAAACGAGAGTCTTCATTTGCCCTGTGGAAAAAAGCTTACCGTCTACTATAAAAATATTGCACTTAAAATTTAATACTAATAAAAAAAGATTCCATCTTCCAGATTCTACCACTCAGAAGTAAACATCGAGGATGAAAGTAGTGTGTTGCTCTTTTCATCCCGAACGATTCTCTAAAAAGTGGCTTCCTTTGTTAGTGATCGTTTATCAGTGTCTGTGCAATAAGAAAGGGCTAAGTTTTTCCTAATCTTCTTCTTATTTTTGGATTTAGAAATTCAATGCAATCACATGCTATACATTGAATAAGATAAGCATTTCAGTGAAGCGTTCTGCAAAAAGGGACTTTTGATTTAAAGTCCATAGATGACAGAAGAAAAATACAAAATACATTTCGAAATCATCAGATATGTCCAAAAAAAGAAAAACTCGGATCAACCGTTCTTAAAATATGCGTTAGTAGAGAAAGTATACGGTAGAGAATGGCGTACTTGTCCGTTAGCTGCCACCTCAAAAATTGACATATCCTCTTTCTGTCTATCCATAATCATAGTCATAATTCGCACCCCTCCCTCTCCCTCTCTCTAACATCAGAGTAAAATGATGCCATATCATTTCTGATTTTGTTTGTCATATAAAGTGTATGACAATTGGAACGTATAAGTGACAATTGAGTGTGAAATATTTGACAGTTACACACAGACAAATAATGATAGAGAGCGAGACCATTTTGGACCCAATTTTACATGCCAGTGTGCTTTGAAAGATCTCTAGCTGAGAAGGAGAGGGTTAAGAGAGAGAGGAGAGAGAAGAGATGAGAGAGATTCTCCCTCCAACGAGGACTAGAATTATATGACATCATGATTGTGCTATTATTTAATTAGCGAAAAACAGCTTCAACATCACTTTTGTCACAATGTCAATGCTGCCAAAAATTCCGCAGTTGTAAAAATTATTCAGACACCGGCCGGATTTTGAAACACCCAAATACACCATCATTCTTATGCTATGCAGCTTGTGCAAATGAACATAAATTAGAATAAAAAATCAAGCTAAATTTGAGCAAAAGCCGATATTTCGCTTAAATGTTAATTCTGTACAAAGTAGAAAAAGCTAAACTACCGTACTAAGCTGCGTGTTTGCTAAATATATGTACGTAGATAGAACACAGAGTTATTTCTATAACCGATCCCTTTCCTGACATTATACGTACATAATATATCTTGGAAAATCTCGAAAATAATTTCGAAATCCAAGTTCGAAGCGGATATTATTGGGGTCAACACTGCTTCTTTCTTTCACGGGAACCATGGGAAAAAGGTGAAAGTTTGCATAGTTTCTCTTCAGCGAAAACCTATAAAAACCGCCTTGATATCCAGGAATTTCCGGAATGAAAACGAAAGGATTTGTATAGAAAACGAGAAGAAAACCGATTATCTTTACTATAAATACTGAAATTAACTGGATTTATTTATTACTGTAGAAGGAAGAGAGTGAGTGAGAGAGGGGAGAGATTTAGAGAGGGACAAGGTGAGCGGAGTGGTTAGGGCAGAGAGCACGAGAGCGAGAGAGAGAGAGAGAAAGAGGGAAGGGAGAGGGAGACTTTCACTTGCATAATTTACATCACGAAGCTATCTATGTTTATGTAGTTCCTTAAAAAGTAATAAGGATGAACATTTGGAATATGAATGTATACTGTATAGGAGTAAGGAACAATACGTGGTACTGTAGGTCATAAAGTATGATGGGGGATAGTTAGCATAAGCAAAGTAATCACTTGGCAAGGCTGATATCTTATTATATAAAAGAGCAACTGTAGCGTGCGCTAGCACTCACGTTACGGAAGTAGAATTCGAATAATTGTTCCGCTTTGGATATAAAAGACTGCCACAGCTCAAATTTAGAATATGCTCATGTAAAAGAACGATGTATGTCTTCATTCGTAAAGATTTCCATCTGGGCTACAGACGTTTCATAAGTATGGAAAGACGCTTCAGGCGGCGTAGACGGCTGGTTCAAATATAATTTCCTTAGAAAGCTGCAAGTACTTGCTAATTGTATGACAACTCAGCAACTTAATGAAATGACATACGTGAAATGACATACATAACCACCAACGAAAGCATTCTGGAATCTAATTACAGTTTCTTTACAAAGTTCTAAGCAATTGCTAATAGCACAAAAGCCAGCAACCTAATGAGAATAGAGTCTCTATATGGAAGGGGAGGGGTGTCAACTCTCGGCGGTGTCTGTGTAAGATCAAGTGAATTGTCTGACGAAGGGAAAGTGTGTACCTGGTGGGAAAGTTCCCTCCCCCTCTCGCTTTCTACCCTCCTTCTCCCCGACTCCCCAACTTCTCCTTTCCCCGATGTCTCCCCTCCCTCTCCCTATCTCGAATATGTCCTTGGTGTCTCTCGCCCCCCAGGCATTCAACACACACGAGGCATGTAAAGCATATCACCTTCGATTACTGTGGCAGACATCAATTAATCAAATCAACTATCAAATTAGAGCCTCAACCGAGACTCCGACCGTACAAAACGAGAATATGGAAACTCAAGTTTGACTATCCTGTGCCAGCCACCGAGCGTCGCGATTGATAGCCTGCGGGAGTGGTCATACAATACAGTATACGTTTTTTCATTGCAGCGTGCTACTTTTTGTGGAATGCAAAACTCTAGAAGTGTTGCTGGGTGAATTCGCCCATGTTTCCCCCGGCAAGGATGAATTTTCCCCACAGATCCATCCAGAATCCTTATCTTACCCAAGAAAGAAATGGTAAAATGTGTATCACCATTTGGGGTATGGGTATATGGCTAAGGGAACCCGTTATAATTGTTCTTCTGTTCCCCGACAATATGACTATGTACATTCACTAAATATACCACGACAGCAATGGCAGCAAGTAAGTGGTTAACCCAGTGTGTTTCACAGTGTTAATGAACCGAGTTCGGAATCGTCTTTTCTTTGAAATCCAAATTTCCCTGAAACCCAGCATTACGCGCTTTCAAACATAGACCCTTTATTCGCTCATCACAGTGTTCCTCCTATTTCTAATGTTTTCATTATTATTCTGTAAATTTTATTACTATTTCTTCTTTAACTGTCTTTCTAATTGTCCTTTCTTTCTATTCATAGTCTATAGACAATTGCTCGTTTGAGATGACCTTCATAATTATGACAGAGAGAGGAGGAGAAATAAGACAAGAACGAGCTAACTCGTTGAACTGACAGACAACTAGCAAGAGTTCTTTCTAATTGATTGAACAATCAATTGCAATTATATGTGTTTTAGTTCATACTGTATGACAGTACATTCCCTTCTCACGTGGATGACTACCGTATGCCATGAACTTATTCCTACTGTACATTGCACTTATTGTCTCTCTAATTATAGAAAGCGAAAGTACAACCAAATTAGCGAGTATGACTGCAAAGCGAGTACGAGTATGACTGTATTCCTCCACTTCAAATGAAAGAAACATGTATAAAATATTAGGTTTTGTCAATTCAAGGCTGAAAGCTAACCCAAAAAAGTTATAACTAATTTTGTAAAGTGATTTAAACACGAGTAAATAATTTAGTTGTGGAATGGAGTTTAACAAACTTCTTCTTTTATGATTTAGGAATCGTACATCAGAAATTTCACTCGTAATAGGATACATATTTCGTCAAATAATTGTTCATCTAAAATCTATGTATTTCTCTCAATATAATAGTTCAGCTTCTTTGTTTCACCCGTTTTCTGTTATATTCTGACTGATTAAATTCGATTTTTATTGCTATATGTTTTGCAGTAGTGCAGGTGCAGGTTCGTACGGTTCTAACCGAGGTGCACATTTTAACATGAACTATTTACTTGAAGATACTGTGGCAATACATATAAATAGATTTGCCCTTCCAAATCATGTGAAGTACTTTTCAGACATTCACGCCTCTGCACTTTTTAGTTACATCTTTACTTCCAAAATAAGTGGAAAATTTGGAGCGTGTTGTAGTATTTTTTTTGTGTAATAAGGGGGCGTAGTAAACCATTTCAGCAAATATTTGTACATACACCGACACTCGAAATATATGACGTTTAATAGGACAAGTTCTCGCAAAAGATTTAATAAATAAATATAGAAATGGAAGAAAAGACTTTCTTAAAACACCTACACATCAACCAGCGATCAGTTAAGCAGAGAGGAGAGGAGCATTCTTGAATTATATTTTATACAGAAAGTTACAAGAACAGAACCTCCAGAGGACATATTCACCACTCCGATTCCCTCGGGGAAATATTCACTGGGGCTGGGGACAGAAAATAGCATTCTAATGTGAGACAGGAATTCCCCATAGGGAATTGAGTAGTGAATATGGCCCCCGAAGCGACGTCGCCCCTTACACTGTTTATTATTTATTATTAATATATAAGAAGTGGAAGAATCACAGACATCGTGAGTTAAACAGAATTCTCTGGCAAGTTCAGACATTCATAGTCTCTTTGCCGTCTGATTTATTCCGCGTGAAGACCAGTCTATCCTAACACTAGACGGACACTGGTCTCTAGCATCAAATCAAACGCAAACAATATTCTTTTCTTCAGTACTGAAACTAGAATATTAGGATTTAAGAAAAGAACTGCAACGTGTAAGAAGGATCGAGTGTAGGCAAAGGCTAGTGCGTGTGCATGGGCATGACCCACGATTATGTTACAAAACAAAAGCTGGTCGGAATTTGCATAGGAAACACAAAATTCACAAAACTTGCACAAATTGCAAAATGTCACCGAACCTCGAGTAGTATGCAAACAATGAGTAAAAAGAAACCCAATAATCAGAATCAGGTAAATAAACGAGTAGAGTGAGAATGAATGGCAATTAGACAATTTAGCGACTTTTGATCTACACTCGCTTGTAGATCAAAAGTGCCCCATGGTGAAAACCAAGCTTGCCATGCGGCATTTGTGTTCCGATCGCTTGCTGCCACGGCAGACACTATTTGCTGCGGAGCGCGCGGATGCGTAGAGGGGTGCGGGAGGATCGCCTTTCTTTCATAAATAAACAAGAGTCCGGTCTTCACGTAGCAAAACGGATACCGCGTACGCACACGCAAACTCTTAAGTTGGCAGCGGAATCAAGTGGAGACATGAGACATTTTCGAGTATATCTGTCCTACTTTATGGGGTTTTATGATTTATGAAAATCTTTACAAACTGTAGTGTAAAGGTGTATGCAGTATACTGTAAATGTTGGTCATCTCCCAAAAAATCTCTAATGGAGATTCCTATCAATTATTTAAAGTGTTAATCATTGCAAATCCTTCAACTTTTAATATTCCAAGATATCTCAAGATAAAAAGATCCAACTGATCCCAAGGTCATTGAATGTGAAATAAGATGAAAGTGTGTTGAGTTGAGTGACTGTCGAGGAGAAAGTTACAGTATTTGATGGTTTCCACCGGATAGATTTCATCCTTCCAAATCCCGATTCGACTGTTTATTTGGGTCAGAGATATGAGGTCAAAGAGCCTGCCCAAACAAGAAGAAAGTGGGAAAGCAAAATGAGCATTTAGCAACTTTCTTTACGAATCATTTTCACGGATCGAATTAATTAATTGTCGACATCTGACATGAATAATGTCGAGAAGTGACACATAGACTGGAGTCTGAAAATGACTCCTCATAAGGTTATAGGCTCATAGTAAAACCAGTACTACAGTCCCATAGATTGAAACGTAATCCGTTGATTTGAAAAATTATGTTTCAATATAAGGGACTGTAGTTCTTCAAAATACGTTTCAATATATGGGACTGTAGATCTTCAACATACGTTTCAATATAAGGGACTGTAGTTCTTCAAAATACGTCTCAATATATGGGACTGTAGATCTTCAACATACGTTTCAATATAAGGGAATGTAGTTCTTCAAAATACGTTTCAATATATGGGACTGTAGATCTTCAACATACGTTTCAATACTACGTTCCTGGGTGCGCAGCGCCCCTTCTGCCAGCCGCGCAAATTGGAGTGCACGCGTAGCCAGCAGCGCACTTTCCAGTGCGGGCGTAGTCAACCGCGTACCGCGCAGAGGGGGGCGCACCCAGCCGCGTAGTATGCAAACTACGCGGCTGGGTGCGCGGTGCCTCGGGGAGCTCAACCGCGCAGCGCACCCCCAGCCAACCGCGCAGGGGGCCCCCAGCCAGCCGCGTAGGGGGGGCAAAAAGAAGGGGCGTTCGCGGTTGAAGACCAGAGTATAAGGGACTGTAGTTCTTCAAAATACGTTTCAATATATGGGACTGTAGATCTTCAAAATACGTTTCAATATGGGACTCTAGATCTTCAAAATACGTTTCAATATATGGTACTGTAGTTCTTCAAAATACGTTTCAATATATGGGACTGTAGATCTTCAAAATACGTTTCAATATGGGACTCTAGATCTTCAAAATACGTTTCAATATATGGTACTGTAGTTCTTCAAAATACGTCTCAATATATGGGACTGTAGATCTTCAAAATACGTTTCAATATGGGACTGTAGATCTTCAAAATACGTTTCAATATATGGGACTGTAGTTCTTCAAAATACGTTTCAATATATGGGACTGTAGTTCTTCAACATACGTTTCAATATAAGGGACTGTAGTTCTTCAAAATACGTTTCAATATATGGGACTGTAGATCTTCAACATACGTTTCAATATAAGGGAATGTAGTTCTTCAAAATACGTTTCAATATATGGGACTGTAGTTGTTCAACATACGTTCAATATGGGACTTAGTTCTCAAAATAAAATACGTTCAATATATGGGACTGTAGATCTCATACGTTTCAATATAAGGGACTGTAGTTCTTCAAAATGCGTTTCAGTATATGGGACTGTAGTCTTCAAAATACG
The DNA here is from genome assembly GCA_036852015.1 of Pelodera strongyloides. Taxonomy (NCBI): domain Eukaryota; kingdom Metazoa; phylum Nematoda; class Chromadorea; order Rhabditida; family Rhabditidae; genus Pelodera; species Pelodera strongyloides. The sequence goes on along the minus strand of JAANDG010000825.1, from coordinate 28,928 downwards.
TTTCAAATATACTCTCTTCAACATACGTTTCAATATATGGGACTGTAGTTCTTCAACATACGTTTCAATATAAGGGACTGTAGTTCTTCAAAATGCGTTTCAGTATATGGGACTGTAGACTTCAAAATACGTTTCAATATATGGGATATAAGGGAATGGAGATCTATAAGACACCACTCTGATAGACCAATCTTACAGAAACATAGCTACCCGGTAGAAGAGACGTGCCAATGTATTCACTTAATCAATAGGCAGATCTAATGGTGACTATACTTATCGACATTTACTTTAAAATGCCACCACCACGTCACAGATTAACATGGGCATTACCGTTCCATCTAATACCGATACCGATAAATTGAAATAGCTCCCGTGCGGGCTATCTTATGCGTGAATTGCATGTTATGGATTCACTTACATATCACTTAATACTTTTATTCAAAACTGAAGTACAAACAAATACAACTCGCACAACAAACGAACAAATAAATAACAAAATTCACGAATAATAAGAAAAAGTCTTAATTGAGACCATCAACAAATTTACAACCGTTTTTTACAGTACCTTTTCCTCGCTCAAGGAAGGAAAACAGCATGGAATACGGTAGTTGGGATAAATCAGCAATATAAATACGCTAAAGTCCTGTCAGTAGAATGCGAGGACAGTAACAAAGAAAAAAATCTCCAATCTACAGTAATCAATACTGGCCATCTTCTCCAGCGGCACGTTGCATCGATTGAACTGCCTGAAAAGCAATTCTTTGAAATAACCCGTTTGAATGGTCTGTAAAATAAACGATATTGACCAAGAACTAAATACATACGTACACATGATGTCTTAGGTCTTAGTACCTCGCCGTTAGTAAATCAGCGGATTTCGGTAATGGTAAAGATGTAGCGGTTCCCCTCCTTTTCCGTCAATCAAAACACAAAATACAAAGCAAAGTAGGAACCAACCTTCGTTTGAATTCCCGCCAATTTGGGACAATCCGTGATACGGTGACCCAGTCCAGAGCAATAAGCACATCCCTTGTCTCCACCGGTGCGCTCCTGAATAAGTTAGATTACAGTAAAGCATTATTGGAAGGCGGCATCTGAGGCCATGTACTACTGGATGTAATTCCAAACAAAGCACAGTGTTTCAACAACATTAGTTACGCAGATGATCAGCTACTGTGATGCATCGTAGTTTCTGAGTATGTTGGCCTGTATTCCAAATATTTCTCTTGGGCACTTTTTCCCCGGACCGCCCCCAGTGAACAAGTGTGGTCATTCCCTCGCACCCGATTACCTGTATATAATCATCGGTTCCTCCGAGATCCTGCAACATCTCTGGGAGTGGTTGACCAGCTTCGATTAGAAGTTGCTTCAAATCTGCCATGATGCTCAGATCTGAAAGAAAAAAAACTAGTAAAGTACATTTCTCTTAAAAATCCCCTTTCCCACTATTCTGAAGCAAAGAAACAAATTCCAATATATAGTAATACACACAAGCAACCAATGAGAAATGAATATGGGTACCGTACCCGTTCTCCTGTTGATGAAAGTCGTGGCGAGACCTCTTTTGCCAGAACGTCCAGTACGACCAATTCGATGCACTAAACCAGGGAATATCATGAGAAAATACCAAATAAATTAGTTGTAGGCTCGACGACCACTCTATTCACTAAGAATCTATTTTTCGGACGTTCACATACCGTAATTTTCAATATCCTCTGGCATGTCAAAGTTGATCACGTGGTGAATATCCTTGAAATCAAGACCCTGGAAGAGAGAGAATAAAGAAAGAAGAGGGACTATAACGAACGGATCTCTCTCTTTTACTGTGTTTAGCTAAATGCAGTGAGAGAGAGAGAGAGCAGAATTCCGGACCACATACAGTACACAGCGCAGACAACCAATAAGTGTACAGAAAGAAAGAAAGAATACGATATAGACACTAATTAACGTATACCAAAACCAAGTGATAGAATGTGAAATGAGTGCTGGTGACAAACCTTTGAGGCGACATCAGTGGCCACGAGTACATCCTTTTCTCCTCTTCTGAACGCATCCACTCCACTGTGACGATCTTTCTGATCTAAACACAAAATGATAATTTTAAAAAACCCAAGTACGCTCTTTTTTGGTCCAATGGAAAAAATACACGGGAAAGCAACACATTTGTAGTATCGCGGCCGCGTGCAAAACAACGTGTTTCACTGTGTGCATATTTGTTTGTGAACAAAAGTAATGCAGTAAGAGTATGTACACTTTGCATGGTAACTGAAGCGCAACGAAAAAATAAGCCTGGAATCAGTATGAGTTGCGTGAAAGACTGGCTCGTGTAGATCGAACGAGAGGGCACTTATTTACGCAAAAGTGACTCTAGACCGGACCCACTGCATTCCATATCTTTCGCAATAGATCAGCTTGTGTTCTCTAAATGCTAAATAAAACCGCACCTTTTCCACCGTGAATACTCGCCACTTCCACTCCTTTTACCAGAAGATATTCATAGATATTATCCACGTCCAACTTCTTTTCAGCGAAAATTAAAACCCTGAAAAGTATAACTAATGTACAACAAAGAAGATACCAACTTGTGAGGTATATAGTTCTATGATGAAGATATCAAACAATCTGTCGTTTCACAGAAAAAAAGTTACCATAAACAAATATCAATAACACTCATCACTTACAATTAGACAAGGATCAAAATCTCGCCAAGTGTTAGTATGAATCTAAAAGCAAAGATGTCTTACCTGGGTGGTGTCTTCTGTAGACAATTCAATACTCTTGTCAGTTTCTCCTCCCTACTCACGTATTCAAATTCTTGGAGGACATTCAACGAAGCCGCACCAGCACGACCCACGTTCACCTATTGAACAATTATTCAGTTACTTGGATATAGGAACAATATGGAAAGATCGAATAGAACGTTAGTCACTAACAATTGTATGCCAGGAAAAACTTACAACGACAGGTCTGACAAGGGCAGACTTGGCAAAGTTTTGAATCTTCTTCGGCATAGTGGCCGAGAAGAGCATTGTTTGACGTTGCGCCTAAAAGCGATATTGCACTTAGATATTACAGAAGATAAATCAATGACAATGCGAGGAGAGTGGCTAGCTTAAAGTTTTATATTACAAGAAAATCTTCTAAATAGAACTAACCCTGAAGAAACTGAAAATACTCTTGATCTCATCTTCGAAACCCATATCCAACATACGATCTGCTTCATCGAGTACAAGATAGCGACACAGCTAAACACATCCACGAATTAACAACATGCAACTAACAAGAGCACTGCAGAACAGACTGATATGCAGTCCCTGAAACATTACTATTAGTTGAAAAGGACAATAACCACGGTCCTCTTGACTTGACGTAAGTGCAATTACGTTTGCATACGTATTAGATATGGTATGACACTCTAAGCGGTTACAGTACACCTGGTGCTATCACTCACTTGAAGGTTGAATATCTTTTTGCTGAGAAGATCGGAAAGTCGTCCAGGGGTGGCCACACATACATGGAGGCCTCTGAAATTTACTTGTTCTAGACTTATGGTGAATATACACAAACTATACCCCCGAATTCACACTTCCCAAGAAGAAAGAATAATATTCCACAATTATGTTACTCATCAACCGGGAAACATACACAGACGTAAAGAATGGGACTAAAGTCGGAATGACATTTAGTAGATGGTCGTTACCTGGAGAACTGTCTGGCTTGTTCTGAAACAGGTTCTCCTCCAATGCAAAGCCCACTTCTCAGAAGAGGATAGCCAGCAGCTTCGAGCGCTTCACATAATTCTACCACGACGTCGTAAATCTGACGAGCCAACTCACGCTGAAATGTCATACAAAATTAACTTGCAAAATGCCATGAGCCATGATATTACCGTAAAAAGTGGCAATGTGGATCTTACGGCTGCCGCTTGAAACATTCCAAGTCCGAAGCACGTTTAGTAGTTAACTTCCCAAAATCTTACCGATGGAACAATGATAAGAGCGTAAGGACCTTCGCCTCGGCCGAACGGAAGAACAACCTGAAAATACATGATATAAACATTCCCAAAGCAAAACATTAACACAGCCAAGTGACAGAAGTAGCAGCACACAGGTCACCATTCAATATATGATACACTTACAAACACGCAAGACTCGCAGTTACAAATCAGCTCAGCGACATTCTTCAATGCAGATTCAAAACTTACTTCCTGTTCCAGGCAGGCCATAACCATGGGAATAGCAAATGTAATCGTCTTTCCTGAACCCGTCGACGCGATTCCGATCATGTCACGACCACTCAATCTGAACAAAGAACATAAAAACAAATATGAGAAAAATAATGTATAATACCACAACATTTACTAATTAGATTATACATTACCAAACAAGTCAGCTTACATCGAAAGACAGCGCAAGTCCAAAACAACGATTCAACAAGTTAACAGGCATTATTTGTAACGTAAGTGAAACATCAAACATATTTGTCAATAAAAGATGGAGTAGGAGAAACTTACATGGCGGGAATTCCTTGCATTTGAACAGCCGTCGGCACTGCAATTCCCTTTTTCTTCAAACAATCCAAAATGGGCTTATTCAGCTTCATTTCCTAAACAAAGAGATATTGACAGACCATTGGTTAAAGACCACCCATACAGTTGACAATTATTCCGCTAACTACACCTCTTTTTAATGATGGCATATCATTCAATCACGCAACCGGTTACAATATAAAATTACAATACCAAGACCAAAAACAACATATCGTAGTTCTGAATCACTCGTATTTACATTACCCGTGCATACGGGATTGGGATCACATGTTGAGCTAAACCAGTGAACATCTCTAAACATCTAACTACAACAAACAACAAAAGATCTCACCAGAAAACTGCCAATCGGAGGCGGACTGTCCTCTCCTTCGACTAAAATTCCCTTCTTCTTACGGAACCTCTCAAAGTCTTCTTCTTTTTGATTTCGAATGTGACGAGGTGGACGCCAACTGGAACATACAAACCATATTATTCAGATGATAATGAGCTCATAGGACCACGATGACCGGAGGACCACCGACGATGGCCGCCGGAAGAGGACCACCCACGATGCCCGCGGGAGGACCACATTCACATACGAAGACGAGATGAGGGCCACCCACGATGCCGAGGACCACCCACGATGGTCACAGGAGGACCACCGACACGACGACCAGAGGAGGACCACCCACGATTATTGAAGAAGCAGGACCACCCACGGTGCTCTCTAACCCGGCGTTCATACAGACACTGGATGCACCAATTTCTTAAAGCATCGAGTAGAAGAATACAAATTACCCAGTCTTGAGTGATTCGGTGTAAACGACTCCGGCCGCTGCTTCGGCCACAGCGAGAAGGCCGGAATGGGCTGTGACACTGGCCAGAATTGATTCCTCTTCCAGGCGAATACGCTCCTCTGGATCCACTTCTGAATATCAGATATTTCTCGACAACACTGCATATATCTTCCGATACACGAGGTCAAACTCCTCAAACACAGTCATGAAATGAAAGTTCCAATACGCATTAAGAAATATATCAATGATAATCAGTTCCTCATCGATGAAAATTAGCACGCACCTTGCTCCTCATTTACTATATCGGCGTGCTTTTCGAGAAGTGATCTTTTTGCTTCATCGGCTGCCCTTTCTTCGTCTCTTTTACGACGTTTTATCGCCAAATCTTCCTCTCGGGGAACATCCCTTGCATTACCACCTGAATGGAAATGTCATTGCTGAAACGAATATATCAAACACTTAGCTGCCAACATGATAAAATGAACTGAGATAGAAATGCGGAAATCTGTAAATTGCATAACTTTCAAAATTCAAATACAACCCTCACCGGTCGAGAGTGCAGTTTGTAGCAGGTGCCTTCTGACCGCCTAAACAACCAAATTCAAATTATGGAAAAGCCCATTGACATTCAAAATAGCAGCGAATCCTCCCCTTACTCACGCGGTACAGTACTCTCCACCTGTCTCACACTTTCTCTCTCTCTCTGAAGTGCAAAAAGTCAACGGTTGCCCTTCCCCACCTTTTCCCTCCTTCTCTGTACGGCAGTGATGAAACAATCATCCACATTGGCATCCTCATCAGATAGAAGTCCCTCTGCTCTCTTCCGTCTTTCTTCTTCTTCTATTTTACGTCGACGCTCCTACAGTACACCGATACAATAAGTAGGACCAACAGGAGGCTCAACTTATGGTTATTGAACTTATATACCCCCATCAAGAAACTGGAAACGTTAAGAATATGCTAGACATTCTCTGGAATTAGCTAAATCCTTACAGCGTATTTTTTCCTTGTAGCTTCAACATCAGCTGACGACATCTAAATGGTACAGACTAAATTGGGGATGAAATAATCGATCAAAGAACATAAACTCCTAACTAAACGGCGAAAGAAACAATGATTTCAAATCCGATAGGCATCTCAACGTCAAAGTCGCGTACGAACAAAACTCCCAAACAAAATAAATAAAAAGTAAATTTTATTTCATACATACGACCAGAACCCTAAGAAAATAAATTATAAACTACGGTAATAATGAGGGTGCACATTATATATACAATGACTAATTAAACTTATTGCGAAATTTGAAAAGCAACTACACACGGGAATGCAATACAATCACAACATACATTTTGGCTTAAAAATCACTAAAAATAAATTAATAATAAAGCATGCAATAAACAAGCAATTAATTTTAAGCTAATTAGATAACTAAAATATCTCCATTCCGATAAAACTATGCATATATAGGCTCCCTAAGCAGTTCACCGAAAAAAAGCACTATTCAATTAAATTTAAGGTATAAAATATTGCCTACTAGAAAACCAAAGCGCGAGCTACAAATAACGCAACTCTCAAATATCAAATAAGCTTATATCTCTATATAAATAAGGTAGAATATTTTAATATAAAAATTACATACGATAAATCTCTAGCAACATCCTAGAGAATTATGCATGTGCTAAAAATCCATAATTTAGTCGAAATTAAACAAATTGTGTATACAATGCACTGCATCAACACAATGTTAAAGTGAAGGGTTAAATGTTTGATTATCGTGATTTCGCTCTAATCCTCCAGTAAGTAAAATGCATTCCACAGAATTCAGATCTATTTATTACGAAAACAGCACAGCGCATATCCTTTCGTTTGAAGAAGATATATAACTTCATTGAAACTGATCAGTAATGCATCTCACCTCCTAATGACATGACCTAGCTAACCACAGATAAACTACTGGACTCACAAATACTCACTAGAGTAGTCTACTTCTTAGAGCCTCATTGTCATGGCCTCCAACTTTCCACACAACATCTTCGCCTTGTATCCATTCTCGCAATCACGGGCTGATTCGATCAAGTCTTGCAGATGTTTGATACCGACTCCAAATCTAAACAACACAAAATGTTAATTACAACAAATCGACGCATCAATTCTTTACTGGCGTGATTTTAAAACGTGTGTCAAAAAAATTGCGTGTATTATATGCAAATTTATCTACCCGTCTGAGAGTGAGCATTTCCGGCAAAGTGGCACACATAATATATGGAAATAAAGTTGTAGAAATACAGTGCGCGTTGCGTTGTTGTGTTTTAAAGGCTTATCTGCTAAGTCTGCATTCCAAGAGATTCATATGCAAGGACAGAATCTACCAAAATAACATGCCAAATAATACCAACCCTCTCTTATTTGCGTGTAATTTGATGAGTTCTCTGTGGATATACTCCATTTCACTGGGATCAAAAGTATTGGAATCCTCAATAACCGCCATGAAATGATCGGGTTCGGACAGCATTGGAACATCAATCACCTCGCCTGGAACCGAGAGAAAATCAGAAATTATTATCAAAGTACACTACACATCGACTAGACTAGGACTTGTTGTTCACACACACATTAGTTGTGCTTTTCAAAACGATGTGTTTCACAATACACATAATTAGATTTATGTCATATATAACTAGTGAGCCGGATCTCCAAACATTCCATCAATTAATCAACTTACTGAATGCATTTTCCAATCCTAATTGTTCAATGAATGAGCGGTCCGAAGTGGTGGCCAGCACTAGAAGACGGTGATCCTGAAAGGGAAAGCAAGACATAATGGAAAAGCAATTGATTGGGAGCTGGAGAAAAAACATCTTCATAGATTACCAAAAAAAATATTAGATAGACAAGTCCAAATAAAGCGAAATACCGGCCGGTTTTTGAAACGCATCGTGCACAACTGACTTCTTATGTATTTGTGTTAATTTGCTCGAATTTAGCTCGATTTTTTATTCTAATTTATGTTCATTTGCGTAAGCTGCATATCAATGCTGGTGTACTCAATGTGTTTCAAAAACCGGCCAGTATTTCGCTTTAATAAATTAATGATGAATGATGAGTCAATAATCAATACATCATAAAGTCAAAATAAAGAATAGTACCGCGGGTGGTCGTTCGTTGAGAAGGACAAGAAGGGCCTGGAGGACCAAGTTGGAGAAGCGAGGACCCACGGGACTGTAGTCTAGAATAGAATAGGGCATAGGGCTTATTGTTCATTCACATAACGTCTTCACATCGCATTGTACAGAATATTTTCTTTTTTGGTTGCGAACAAGCTACCCAAAAAAGTACAACAAAAGCATTCACAATTCGAAAAGATTCATTTAGAAAATTGTTTGTTACTCGCTAAAGCTATACCATATTCGATCATCAACGAAGCTAACAGTCCCCTAAAAACTCAAATAGAAAAATGAATGAACACTCACCAACTAATCTCTCCAAGTTATCAATGAGAAGTACAGAAAGCTTTGATTTGGCCGCGTCATTGAATGCCTTCTTAATTGCCTGACACTTGGCTGCCTCAGTGAAGCCAACAGTGTCCCCAGGGGAGACAACCTAGACAAATAGAACGGAAATTATCATTGTTATTAGAATTATTATTATTATTTTTATAAGAAAAAAGTCTCACAATATTATACGCTAAAGTATTTATACAAACTTTTGAAAAGCTAGAAAGAAAAAAGAAAGACAGGCAGAACAACACTGTTCAAGGCGTTTCAAACAAAAGTACACAAACTACACGTTTCAATGTTAAAAATTCCATATTTGACAAACAGAAAATTCAAGTTCTTAAAAAAGGTATGGAAAAGCTCACCTTGACAAATGGAAATTCCGAATTCTTTGCGATAAGGGCAGCCAGACACGACTTTCCACTACGAGGCGCGCCTAAAAGCTATATTGGATAAACCTGCGAACCTCATCTAAAGAAAGCATGCTTCACGGAAAGGCTAACAATTAGACATCCAACACGCAATAGTGCAGACGTCGTCCGTATTTAATAGAACATTCAAAAACGAGTACCTGCGAGAACAGCAGTCACAAAACCTCTCGAGTCGGGATTCTTTGTTTTCTGGAAAAAAGTGGAGGCGTAAAAAGAACGTAAACGCATTGACAAGAATAGAACGACTGATATCAGGCTATCAAAAGGGTTCAAGCCCAAGTAAGTACGTACATCAAGTATACATACAAAAGTCCAATACCTACTTCCAAACCCCCTCCCCTCCCAAAAAAAAAACGACATATACCTTAACAAGTAGTGCTCCTTCTTCAAGAATCTGATTGACTTGTGGTCCCCATACGACCACTCCTCCACTCAGATACTTATCCAGAGACTCATCAGAACGACCGAATGCCTAAGATAGAATTATAATTATTTATTAGAATCAAGCATACAACCAAGCAACGAAGTTAAACGAAAACAGAGTACAGTCTGAATAAATTAGTAAAAAGGCGTACCTAAGACCAAATAGATGAAATACGAACGTTCAAAGAAGAAACACATAACTCAATAAACAACAAACCGGTTTGATATCGTGTTCGAGTGCGTGTTCAAAGTCTTCCGCCATGACCATCAACTTTTCGATGGCGTCTGGATCGACTTGGACCTAGAAAACATAAAAGATGAGAAAGTACAAAGAAACATGGGAAAACGCAGCTCCATAAAATCACACAAAGCAAAATGTTTCAATGGACTGTCTTGAACAAACTTCACAATGAAAATGCCGTAAACATGTGAAGGGAGGACATACTACATAATATTCTTAATATGAATCAGTTTTCACCTTTCCACCGGCCTTCACCAGTCTGTTCATGGCTGAACTCTGTGATGCCCTCACAAGTCCCTCAATCTCGGCTCCCGAAAAGTTTTTCGTCTTTTTCGCGAGTCCCTCCAAATCGACATCGGGGGCCAGTTTGTCGTACTCCCTAGAAAAATTGTCATCAGCAGTGTACTTTACACGTAATAAATCGAAACCATAACCATAACACAATTATGCGATGCAATTATGAGGCAATTAGAAGTACACAGAGCCGGTAATTAAAAAATAATAATAACGAAAAAAGGAAAACAAACCTCATTCTAGCAGTGTGAATCTTCAGAATCTGCAGTCTTCCAAATTCATCGGGCAATGAAATTTCCATCTGAACTTCCAGACGTCCGGGTCTCAGTAGGGCTTCATCAATCATATCTTTTCTGTTCGTCATACCTGAAGAAGGAACATTTCCACCACAGCTTACGCAGTAATCAATAAATCAATATTCAGAGCCAACAAAGAATAAGACTTATCCTAAGCTTATCGTTAGCACTTACCAATGACCAGGATATTATTCAATTGCTCCACTCCGTCCATTTTGGACAGAAGTTGGTTGACAACAGTGTCATGGACAGAAGACGAACCGGCCTGCAATAAATATATCATTCAACCCCCGCGCATCAGATCATAACGCACGAATAATATTCCACTAACAGTGCGAAACTGTTGCTCAGTTCGAGACAAGGAGAAGCTTTGCCTAAATTATAAACACAAGAATATAAGAAGCAACCCGTTACCATGCTTCCTCTCTGCTTGCAGATAGCGTCAATTTCATCAAAGATAATGATGTGAAGGCCAGAATTCGCTCCACATTGTTTCCATTCTTCTTCAGCGTCTGCGAAGAGCTTACGCACATTCGACTCCGATTCTCCCACATACTGGAAAGGGAACAAATAATTGATAGACGAGGAATCAGGAATCAGTGGTTTATTTAATAAAAATGACGAACTCCAACGTTTTGTAAAGAATTGGCCACCACCAAAATAGTACAATAAATTGTCTACTTTACAAATAACACAAAATTCACCTTATCCAGAATCTGGGGTCCATTCACAATCTTGGGTTCCCTGGCATTCAGCATATTACCGATCTGCCTTGCCATGAGCGTCTTTCCTGTTCCGGGTGGACCATACAACAGGATACCACGCACGTGCTTCATCCCTAAAATAATAATTATCAATTGCGGACAATTATCCAGGAGAAGATAATTAAGCTCGACTAACGATGATAAAACCACCCTATCTTGACTATTTCCTAACTCGAAAAATGTAACTCACCCAGTTGCTCGATAAATTCAGGGGGGAAAACTCGGGAAGCAAAAGCTCTCCTGAAGATTCCGGAGAATTCCGAATCGAGACCTCCGATTCCCATCTTTTGGAAGTCCCAGTCGGGGTTAATTATCGATCGATAGGCCGATTTACTGAATGATTATATATTAGGCGAATAGTCGATGTTTATCACAAAAATTAAGTTCTAAATATATGTTATTATTTCTGCTACATTCGCGTATGTGCACCTGATTGGTGTGATTAACAACAATTCGTTGGATCATGTGAAAACATATCAGATGCCAAGTTGCATGCAAATTCGTTAATAATCATAATAATCTGCTCACCCCTTGCTCTTTCCGACCAAATTAATCTGTGACCCTTCATCTTTATCAAAGACAATCACTGAATTCGCCATCAGTTCACCGGTCTCCAACTGAAAAAAAGAACAAACTGTGCACAATTGGGTAAATCCTAACTTCATGCATGCAGCGTTAGAAGTTATTTAGTTGTTAAACGTTGACTGCTAAAACACTTAGAAACGTTTCAACAAATTCTAAAAATGAGACAGCGTAAGCATACTTAGCATACTTGACATAAAAACGCATACCGTAATCTGCTTGGATGCCTTTGCATTCTCTTGTAAGGCCGCTTGCAAATCAACACCTAAAATGCTTGGGTATTAATAAAATGATGGCATTTTCTATCTTATTGGATGAAATATTAAATATTTTCAAGAAAAAAAAACGCAAAAGGATAAAAAAGATACCTTCAATAGATTTGACAACGAGAGCCAATGTAGCAGTACGAGGTTTGCCATTCTTTTCGTCTTCGTACCTAAGATACATATGGATATTCATATTCCCAACAAAAATTAACAGAACAATATACCTCGCTCCAAACAAATATTTGTCATAATGAATCCACAAAAACAAGAGTCAATAAGCGAGATTCAGAAAAGACATTGAATATTGAATTACAACAAGGTTACGAGTGGCGAAAAACTAAAAAAAAAACTATCAAACTGCAAGTTTTGCACGAAAAGATAAGTGAAATAAAATGAAGCAAACACAAACACATACTTGAAAACGAGGTGTTCACCAACTGTGAAAGCCTTTCCGCTGAATTTCATCGAGAATTTACGTGCCATATCATCAGAATTGAATGGATCGAGGACCGTGCTGCAATACAAGTAAATTCAAAATTTTATCCTACCTTCGAATAATAAAATACTTAAAACCACGCTGACAATTTTGTTGTACACTGATTACTGATAACATTAAACATAGAAATGTATAGTACAAGCTGAAAGCCAGACTGTCATTGTCAATTGTCAAAGGGGTAAAAACACGAACCTCTTCTTGTTGAGGAAGTCGACACTGAGTGTGAGGGATCCGATGTACTCTTTTGGTCCGAGTTGCCTTGGTCTGACACTTACCTTAATAAGAAAAACTGAATAAGAAAAGGGTTGATTTATAAATAATGTATAATTAATTCTAAAAAAGCAGACTCAAAACTTTTAACAAATAGGCGGTGAAACAGAATCCACATCGAATATAAATGTGAAATAAGTAACCTCATTATCCAGACTGAGATTCGTCCACTTACGCTGAGGCACGCTGAAAAAAATTAGTCTATGATCGAGACATCAGTCCATAAGAGAGACCCAAAATATCGTATAATTGAAGTTAGCAGTATAGTGTGATAGTATCAGACAAGATAAAACAAAGTTAACTGTACTACAGTGTATGCGGAATACAACACTCTTGAAATCGCAATGTTTTACTCAAGTCAGAAATAAAATTTGGATATTTGGAATAGCTTCAGGACAGGGGGGTTGAGAGCTCAACAGACGATGCGAGCGCGTGATTTTGAGCGCTAATTTGCTCCCACATAACCGTAAATAAATGAATTAATTTTCAGGACCTGAAAGCGATTTCTCCTCGATTCGTTCCTGGATGGTTCTTTATGGAGAAAACGAAATGGTGCGCAGGTCCTGTTTGAACATTCACATGTCTAAAAAAACGACACATTCGTGTTTAAAGCAAACGTGAAAAGACACACGCATTGAAAGTTCATACTCAAAAACACACCAAATTCCAAACATTATAACAATAATACAGTGACTACAAGGTAAAACACAAAACTAACGACATACTTACTTAATAACTTGAGCATCAAAGTCGGCCTTGTTTACGACTGCACAGTTTGTGTACGTGAGTTCTTCTGTAGGGCACTTTCGAACCCTTAGTATTACCTGAAATAACAATGTTTTCTATAAAGTGTGAAGCCTGTATTATCAATAAGCGTAATAAATAGCTAATAGCACCCCCGCCCCCGTAAGTAAAAACTGAATGAAAAACATTACAGGTTAACTCACCCCTGAGTATTCGGGCATGTTGCCGGTTTACCTCCAATGAAGAATTGCTCAATTCCTGAAAAATAGGACTACATATCTTATCTTAGGGCGCATTCGAGTTGGGCAAAATGCGCAAATTCCGCGAAATAATCAGTTCGAGTTGATAGGGTGAGAGATTGTTGACAAATAAGAGGGCCCAGGAAAAAAATATTTCCAAGACTCTGCGTCTCTCATATGAGCCGGATATTTCGCAGCGCGCTAACACTGGCTAACAGTCAACTCGAACTGATTATTTCGCGAAATTTGTGCATTTTGCCCAACTCGAATGCGCCCATAGTAATAAAAAGAAACGAGCGGACATAATCAATACAGCGTCCAATTTTCCAGACAAATGGCTGTGCGAACAAACACACAATGCAGTTATTCTCTGAAAAAGCTTTATGAAAAAAAAACAGAGTTGCCGATCAATTTAGTTCTTCTTTTGGCTTGACTTATTTCGAAATGGATTTTGACAAAAAAAGTGCACAGTGCATGCAAGTTTCCTCTGCGCGTATTTCCTAATTTGGCCGGCTGTCTGGAGTATAGCCACGTGTACGGTACTGATACACTAATTGTATTGCACCATATGGCTAACTTTGCAACGTTTATTGTGTCTGCGTCATTGCCAAAACGTTCCCAGAAATGTGTTGGAACTAAAAAGTATACGGTAGCTTGGCGTAGTTCGAGTCTGCTTATATCTAAGAGCTGGCTTTAAAACGACATGTACGAATTAATAAACTCATAGTTATGAAAATAGAATTTCGTAAATCCAAGGGAGAACTATGGACATGGACTTTCGGCATGAATTGAGTTTGGCAGAAGGCAAGAAAAGGGGCTAGGCTGTGAGTTGGTGAAAAAGTGGGCCGAATGAGAAAATCGATGTAGAATTCGGGAGGAATAGGGGCAAAATACTAGGATGGACTTTTACGGAAGGGTATTCAAAGAGAGAGAGAGAGAGAGAGAGAGAGAGAGAGAGAGAGCGCGATAGAGAGAGGGAGGGAGAAAGAAAGAAAGGGAGAGAGGAAGGGAGAGAGGAATAGAAGAGAGAGGAACATGAAAGGTAAAGAATTATGAAATGCCTCCCAAGAAAGAAGAGAGTGGATGAATAACGGAAGAGCGATGAACTTGAATAGAAACTTATGGAGGGACGTGGGTCTCTTTGGTTTTCAAAGGAATCTACGGGCCTTTTCGGATGAATGATGTCGCCATGTGAAAAGTGAGAATTATTCATATATTTTATCAATAAAAGGGAAAAAGGCTTTCAAATTACCATTAGGAACGAAACATATATTATAAAGAAGACAGTTGTATATCCTAAGACGACAGAAAAGATCAAAACAATTATGGGGGATTAACTTTGAATCAATTCAATGGCTCTGAAGCTGTGGAGCTCGCAACAAAATTGAATTTGAATTCATTCGCGGACAAACAAACTTTCTTCGAAAGGGATAGGGATTTGTACACTCATGAAAAATAGTGTTGTGGGTGCTGATACACGGAAATCTTAGACATTGAAACTTCAAAATTTTAGGTGTTATTTATCCCTATAGACTTTTTAGGATTAAAATACATGACATAATATGTTAGGGTAAGTAGGATTTTATGGTTTATGGTTGTCACTATGATGAAAAGCCCTTTTATGATTTCCACCGTTTATTCAAGAAATCACAAAATATTATAAATAAAACTTAGTAAACTCTTCGACCACTGCTTACATTTATCGTTATCCAAACAATTGAGCATATTCTCCTTTTACGTTTCTTTCTTTTGGAAGTGAAATTGGTGTGGCAAAGTTGCCTCGTGGATCTGATCTAGGTCTGAGATAAGTGAGGAGTCCTCACAAAAGACTACACGTTTAGTAGATCTCTCTCAAAATCAAAGCTAAAGTTCTATTTTTATATAAGTTTAATTCTGACCCATACGACAACAATTCAGGCAAAGGCAAGAATATATTGTTTATTTGTATGTGTATGTCGGTTTTCGTTGTTTGACTCGTTGAAAGGAAGAACCACCACTAATTGAACCACCGTTGATCCTTTTAAAAATCTAATCGAGCTTTATGAAGTAGCAAATAGAAACATTCACCCTTAGTTGTTCACATGTACCTTCATTCCATTGTTGTACATAATTTTTGTCGCTTGTTATATGCGCTTTGTTCCTCTCATTGTTATTTGTTTTGTTGTCGTTGTTGTTATATTATTGTTGTCGTTTTTTTGTCTTCCGCTTTACTTCGGTGTACACTGAATAAAGTATTCATATAACCTACACACGTTTTGACATGTGGCTTGTGAACCGTATACAGTATACTGCGACTTGTGAACCTTTTTAGTATGGGAATACCCTTTCACTAAACTCTGAATAGGTTCCGAATTCTGAATTCTGAATAAACTTTTAGAATAAAGTACTCTATTTCAGATGACTCCACTGGATATTCTACTATGGTGGGCAGTTAATGTCTCTACTTCTTTCTTTCTCTCAGCCTCTCATAATGTACTGTATTTTGTTTCTGATCTGCATACTCTGGTTATCCACTTTCTGCATCATATATCCACTGTCCTGCTTCTCCTCGCTGCCGTTCTCCTATTCAAAATACCCAGGGTAAGTATTATTTGGGTCTTGTAGACTATGTAGACCTGCAGACCTGCAGACCTGCAGAAGTCGAGCTGAATAGTTGTGCTGTCACTCTGTAGGTCTGTAGTATGTAGTTCTCTAGCAATTCTAGTGGAGGATTCCATTTGGGGGAAAATGCCGATGATCTTGAGTCCTTTATAAAAATGCTCATATTATGATATTATTACATTTTGCATAGTTTCAAGTTAGCAACTCTTACAACACTTGGTGTTCTCATAACAATGTAATATATATCTAGCCAACATGAAGGCTCTGTTTTAGGTAAATTATTCAATGAGCGACATGTTAGTTCCAGTTGGATGGAAGGTTCTAGAAACATTTCTTTCAAATTTTGCACATTCACAGGAACGAATTGGTGGCCTCTACACCATACGGTAAGGGTTGATTCCGAACATTCAGAGAACATGAAATTACGGAAAATTAATGAATGACAACATCAGTATACATATAGTGAGCTAGATTATTGAGAATTAATGAGCCGTTCACTAATAGATAAATAATAATCTGGATTGTTTTGAGCAGTGAAAGATACAGACTTCGTTGAAATACCACGCTTGAGAGACTGCGGAAAGAACTTGGTACCAACATGAGACCGCGCTCCGTTTCCGTACCAAATAAGTGCGGAACACGAACGTTATGAAAGAGTTTAGCATACCTTTTTCAGAGTGTTCGATTTCCTCTCCATGCTCATGGTGCTATATGTTGAGAATAATAGACCATCAAAGGGAGGAATTTCCATTGCAAATAAACATTTGGTGAACATTTTATTTTATATTATTTGATTCTCTTTTTGTTCTTCAGTCCAATGTTTTGATTATTCCAGACTTATGGTCAAAATCGGAATCAGAGAAAAGCAGCTTGTTATCCTAATGCTTATTGTTAGTCTTTCCGTTGCTTTATGCATTTAACGTCAATTTTCAGATTCCTCTCTGTCTAAGTGCTTCTTTGTGTTGGCTCGAATTCGGTCAAATGGAGTATACAATTACATCACTAATTGCTGCACCTCTTCTGGCAATTGTCAGGGCACAGACGACCATTGCAATTGTGAGGTATGAGGCACCATTTGGCGACAGATCCCTGATTTTCGGTGGCAGAAACCATTTGTCGACCACTTGGGTACCATTTGGCATTTGGCGGCTATTTTTCTCGAGAAACACAGTTCCGAAACATTGATAGCGACTGAGAAAATTCCAGATGTTACTCACGATATTCTGGTTCTTTGGAATGGTTCTCCATCCATTTGAGTGGAATGACGGCTCTGATCCTCGCAGTTCCCGCCTTCGTCTCCTTTATGTCCAGAAATGTGCAAGTGACCGCCTCCTGGGAAAGCATCGATTTTGTAAGTGATCTATAACAATAACTAACATTTGCCTAATTAATCTACCATGTGCACCGAATATACAAAAATTCCTAATTGGAATATTCGTATAGAAAATAGCAAGCGTTATGTTGTGGATTTTTATAGCTTTTTTGAAAAGAGAGGGATAGAGAGCTAAGAGAGAAGAGAGGGAGAGAGAGAAAGAGAGAAGAGAGAGTTTCTCTGCAGTAATCAATACCATAACAGTTCAGGTCCTAATGTACATGTCCCCAGTATTCATGGCATCTTTCCAACTTTCTGAGTTGTGGTTAATCTGCAATTTGCATGCGAGGGGATTCTTCCTTGCAGAACATTCCAAATTCTTTATGGCATCGATTGGACAGTGGTTCGATTTTTGGAATATTGATTTTTATTTTATTTTTGAGTGATTATCGTGAAAAAAGCGGTGTGCGAGTGCAGTGTGCACCCAAAAGGCACCAAAGATGCCGATGCGTTTTCTCTGAACTTTATTTTTTACGACTAAACAAAACCGAGCTTCCGACCAAACAGACAATATTTTCCTGTCAATTTATATCAATCGATAATTCAGGTTTATCCAAAACATGGCTCATCCGTGTATACTTTCTCTGTGCGGGAAAGTGGTCTTCATCGCGGCCTTCATCAGATATTTCACTACGAATTCTCCGTACGAACTGGTTAAATCGCATGCTCGTCAGTGAGAAATAAAGAATTGTTTTTCTGATCAAATGTTTGGCGTCTTAGGGACGAACAGCCACAAGCTTCCCAACCAAGTGTAACTACGAGTGGGCTATATAAATAAAGTTAGGTCAAATATAAGAAGGCAGAAGAAGACTTGAATGATTTCTTGGGTACGGTGTATCGAGTCATCACCTCAGACGATTGAATACATATAAAATCGATGCCCAGGGTGGGTATATAACTGGGATCTTACAAAGTACACGCCTAATTCTTGATGATCATCAACATTTTTGATAAGCAATCGAGCTTGATATGATATGTGTAGTTTGTAGTCTATAGTCTCCAGATGAGGGCAGGCTATTTTGTGGAAAAGGAACATATTTAACCTACCGTATCTCAAGGATCGGATTACTACCTGTCCCCTCGGAGTCGTTCCTGGGTATCCCTCGAGTTTCTCGAACTTTACCGCCCTCCTCCTAATCATGCAACCAAATGACTGCCATCAAAAAGTGGATGATTTCCTCTCTCTCTCTCTCTCTCTCTCTCTCTCTTCCTCTCCTTCTCTCTCTGTTTGTTGTGAGAATGACTCTACCTCTCTCTCTCTTTTTTGTGAGGAGGACTCTCTCTCTCTTTCTCTCCCCTCTCTTCATCTCCCTCTCTCTTTCTTTGTTGTGAGGAGGATCCTCCTTGCTCCAAAACAACGAGTGGGCGGCTAATTCTTCCCTCTCTCCCTCCCTCCAGCTCTCTTTCTCTCCCTGAGTGTAATGTCCCGGGAGGTTGATCCTCCTTACATCACAGAGAGACTCCTCCCCAAGAGGGAAAGGGACGAATTCACCTAATCGTTTACCTGAATCATTATCATTCCAATATTATATACCAACCACAATCATTTCATCTCACCTTTCCTGCATATAAAGTGATACCGACACTCATTTCCTACTATTACCTCGTCTGGTTATCCACAGCTTTGTCTGATTCGTAATTATTCTATAAACATTTACTCTATCGTATTCTTGCCTCACAATGAGTATTTGTTTATAAACTAAGTCAGGTTGTAGTTACAGAGGTTTAGGTATATCACTATGTAGGGTTCGCTAGCGTGGCAACGTTGCTTCACAAATTAATAAATTCAGATTTATAAAAGTTATACATTTGACTGCCAGAAATTTGTTGTGATAATTTGTTCATCCAAGTTATCTTTTTTGATAGATAGATTGCGGACCTTTTAATTTAATTAATTATGCTTCAAATGAGCCCGAGCAAAAACAAACGAAACAAGCAAATAATATACTCACAGTTTATCAAATTAATATCTAATTTTAACAACAAGACGAGATAAAGACACATTTTCATGGATTTAGTAATTTCCGTTGATCTAATTTATAATAAGCACGTATTCTTTGAACTTTTATTTAGATCTACAAAGTTAGGAAGCGAATTAATAGTAAGCGTATCACCTTACTGGTCGATTTAGAAGCAAATTATTCCAACGTGAAGCTATACTTTTTTGTAAGGATGAGTGTTGAAGATAAAAAACGTAGCGTTACAATAAAATTGCTAATTTTACTCTCCTCCCACCCTCAGTTACAGTACCCTACCGTCCCTACCTTATCGTGTCTCTCTATAAAACAGTGAGGTGTAAATTCCTATTAGTTTCTGAATTGGAGTCACTTTCTATGGATTGAATTGCGCCAAAATCAATAATATGTCAAACTTAACTAGTCTTGTGTCTCTGATCGAGAAACTAAAATGTTAGGATGTTAGGCATTATCTAGACATGAACCATGGGAGAATCTTCAGCATAGTATAAAGTATGTTATTCGAGAATAGTTCAGTTTTTCAAACATACTACCCATTACTTGTATCTCACAACGTGAACCAAAACATCACCATCACTGCCTATTTCGCTTGGTTTTCAAGTTCCTTTATTTTCTTTGTATTACTTGTAAAACATTGTTGGACCGCCGGGTTCCTTATACGTTGATCGTCCATTTATTGATTGTTTGAGTTATATATCGTTTCATCTCATACGTGTTTAATGATTAGAGGTTTGGCTTTTGGTGGGAAGAGATTTGATTGTAAAGGGATAGATATCTCCCACTCGAATGTGTTACACAACACACGGAATGAGCACCGGGAACTCGACACTTTTTTGAGTCAATCGGGGAGATAACGGGAGGGATTGGGGAAATTCTCCCACAAATCTAAGGGTCAACAATCATGAATAAGTTGAGTAGCTAAAGCCACAAGACTCTGTAGTATATATATCGTTTAGCAGGTTTGTAGCTCATCTATGCCGATTTTAACTTTTCTTTTTTCCATTGTGAACTCACACTAGTATAGAGATAAGTAACAAATTTTGTGAGCTTAATATCCCTTTATCAATAATAATGAACTCAAGATCATTGGATGTGAAGATGTGAACCATATTGATTAGCTGACATTTAGTTTTGATGGGTCCAGTTACTCTGGACTATACTCTTGAAAACAGATTGAAATATGTTCCCCCAAACAAATTTCCTATTTTCTTCCTTGTTTTTATTTTCTCACTTTTCCATGAACTAATTGATAGATCCAGGCGGCCAATGCCAGGTGGCATATTACACAAAAAATAGAGGGAAAGGGATATGAGACTGATTGATTGCATGGGATACACATAATCTATATTTATATTTTGGTAGTTACTCTCCACTCAATGGTAAATAACAAGCCTGGAACAGAACTATAGCTGTAATTGATTAGAAATGTTGATAACAACTAATGTGAGGCGCAGTTTATTCCATCTTGTAATGACAAACCCTCACATACTCACTGATAATTAGAAGCAATTAGCATATTAAACTTGCAGAACTCAAATTGTACATACTTACAATTCGGAGATTATTTGTGTCACAAGGAACAAAACATTACATTTAGTCACATGAAATCATCAACAATTTTTTTGACACGTTTTCAAGAATTCCCCCTACAAACAGCTGTCTTCTTGCGTAGGAAAAGAGGATTTTGTTATCACCATATCACCGAACTACATCCTTTTTTTTAGAATGACACAAGGGAAACTCACCCCGGGGTGACTAAGAAAATAGGGAACAAATACCCAAAGGACCTTAGTAATTATTAGATCAGCTTGTCGATGATTCACAAAGACTCTTGTCTATACTATGACATGTTTCATAAAAGTCATATGTAAATCATACGATCTTACACTCATTAATTCCATTGCATGGTTTTCTGTTTATTGATTCTATTCTACAGTACTCCATACGATCCATGTACTTGAATAAAAAACATATAATTTGTGTATTTTCATTGTAGATGGCTCCTCCGGCTCAAGAAGACGTCTCTGCTCCTCCCCCAGGTAAGGAGGGATCAATATTAACAATTCAAAAGAGAATTTGAATATTACAGAAATTCTGATTCTGATTGTGAGCAATGTTCAGCCTTCTGTGGGCAACGCGCAAAATGTAGAGATCACTCCAAGTAGATGTAGCCGATTTGGTCCTCATTTATCATAGAAACTTACTTGATTTAGAAACTTACTTGCTAATATGCCTATGCATTTCGTCCCCTTCCTCGGTACCCAATGTAAGTATAGTGAACCATCTTCATGGTGAAAATGTTCACTTTCTCCCTTTTTCCTCTCACTAAACATTCCCCATTGCACTGATTTCTCTTGTCTTTTCCTCTGTAAGTTTTGTTAATCCGAAAGTAAAACCTTCTCTTTTCTTCACAAATAATTCACAGAAGTTCCCAGTGGAAGAGAGAGGAAGAACGGACTTCAGCTGAACATCAAGAAACGAACAGAAAATCAAATACAAAGATTAGGCCCAACAAAATCTCGAATTAGTAATGACCGATTTCAACCTCAAACAACTATGCGTAACAAAATAACATCATATGTGAGCATTGATTTCATAAAAGAAACCTAATTCACTAAATTCACATGCATATTGTTCAAGAAGCTACATTACTCGCCAGAGCTTTCTTACAATCTAACAAGGGTTCGCCTAAATGTAAAAAATTAAATCATATTCACTGTTGATCTAGAGAATATTTATTATTATTGGTTATGCATCACCTCTACATCTTTAGACTTGTACTTGGGGATTATAATCTTCTTCTTCTCTGCTCCTGTTACTTGAACGATTTGTCACTTTTTGTACAACAAACCGAGATTCTGATTGTCACTGCTAACAAATACAATTAGAAAGTATTCTGTAGGCCAGAGAAAGCAATATGCAAATCTAAAGTATTCAAGATAGACGGTGCTCGGTCCGTCATTCAACGAAAGAAACAAAGTGTTTGGAACACATTTAAATTAGTTATCAGTACGATGTGATAACAGTTAACATAATTAACATAACATTTATCACCCACATACAAAATATTGGGCACATTTTGTCAAGTAGTTCCAGCAGCTACCAAAATAGCTCTTTTGTGTAGTCCTTTGTACTGTTATGTCAGAAGTTCTGTATTGAAATCAAAATTGAACTATCTCAACTATTTAAAAAAAACGCAAAAGAGGGCGATCTTATTAATTTGGAACTTGATGTATCTGTCAAAAATTCAGAATAGAATAATAGAGCACGTCAGCCTGAAGAACAAACATCGCCCCTAATATATCCCTCCCTCTCCCGTATACAAATAAATGTGGCAGATCCATCATGCTTCATCATTTCGATCAAATCCACACACAGAAACACAGATTATAATACACTCCACGCTCCTTTTTGAGATATATTCGATAATCCAAGTCATAATTATATTTCGCTATTGATTACTATCACTGCTGATAAATTTTGCATCTCAACATATATTCCTACCACAGCGTATTGTTGTTTGAATGCGTGGCCGATATAGTATATATTCAATGGCTGGATAATTCTCTGTATTTTTCTTTTAGTACATAAAATAAGGCACTTACCTGATTTGTGGTCTTGGAACACGCAATTGCGCACTCTTTTTCATATATTTGTCTAATTGTGTTGGAAGACTCCTCCTTCGATTGGTCAATTGCTTTTCCTCTTTTCATCAATTCTCACTGAGGCCTACCCGGTCATCCCAGTACTGCAGTCTCTTTTCCAGAGACTTTCTGTTTGTAGTAAGCCTTGCCGAGACGAGGGATAGTGCAAGTCTGCGAGACACAGACACACAAACACCAGGCCTTCCCACTACCTTAATCTAGGCTTTTCTTGCGGGGGCGCAGGCCTATTCACTCAGTAGCGCTCCTGTACACGAAGATGCTCGGTATCAGCTACGAGAATCATCAGACGACGTACTCCAGTCAGAAGTACTCCGTCGATGGATTCCCCAGTCATTACTACCCGAAGGACCGTCTGGGACTATCACCCCGTCAGGCAGAGGCTCTTGGGAGACATGGCCCTCCCAGAACTAGGACTGACTCCAATGCTTCATACTTGGTCAGCACCCCTGGCACAACTCCCAGACATTCCCTAGTCCCAGACTTCCCCTCCCAACATCGGCAGGGATGCAAACTACCCAGGGAGTACCACGATTTTGTGGCCGCACCTACAGTACACTCCCCTTTTGGCAACTTTCCAGAACTGAGGAATCCTAACTATCGTAGTCCGGCAGTGCATCAAATTCCTGTGCATATTCAGCCCTCATCTGAGGATACGAAACCCGACGAAAGGGTGAAAAGTCCCCAAGGCCGGGAAAGTGTCCCCGGGGAGGTCTTCCCGAAGGACAATCTTCAACAGGGAGATTCATACCCAGAACAGCATCCTTTAAGTGGCCCACTCTATGGACATAGCGACTATTTCCAGCCGTCGAATGAATACGAACATTATCCCGATCATTTCGAGGAGGGAGACGGTAGGGCTTACGCTTACATTATAGCATATTTGTTTTCGAAGAAATTTATTGAAAACAGTCCGAATAAAAAGATCAGGTCGAGTTTATTATCGTAAACTCCGTCGCAACACATTTCATTTAGAACATCCCAGTGTTGTTGTCTGTTTCTCGAATTTTTGTTCTTATCTCGGTGAATATCTCGGTTAGGGTACTGCAAATTGTAATCTTTGTACAAAAATTGTGTTTTATTTACCTTTTAGTTAATAAAAAATAAATAAAATATAGGGGGTATTTTCAGTGACCGCGTCCCTTTAAATTGTCCTACTCATAGATTAAAAAACTTGCGACGACACGTCCATCTAAAATGTGTGACTATTTACATAAGTGGGGTAAAGTAAAATTTATTACGAACATTGAAATGTATCCCGCAATTTTTGTCAAATTACGGATCCTAAAAAGATGACAAAAACAGCAAGAGTTTAATATTTTAAAGATTGTTTTATACTTTTGAAAATCAGTTTCTTCCCCTTCCATAACATCACATAATATTATTTTCCTTATCGATTTCTGTCGATGAAAAAGTTGATAATCATGCTTTCCTATTCCTTTAATCTCTTCTTTTCCAAAGTATCCACTCGATATATTTGAGTGAAAAAGCGCGTCTTCTTCATTTTTCTGTTTGTTTTCTCGTTGTCTTTTCATTCTTTTGTTCTATGCTTTGCATACATTGAAAACGTGTAAATACACACGTGAAGAGAGGAGTTCTTGTGTGGAAATCATGAATGAATTGAATTATTTAATGCTTCAATAAATTTAATATGGCCCACATCTCTAATAATACTTGGAGTGATCTCTATTCTACACAATTTATTTAGATTTTTAGCCACGAGCAAACTACTTTGAGTCGAAAAATGGGCAATACAACAGCGTACAAACTATGTGCAAACTATGACACATGGAAAATTAAGGCATTTGTAGGACTCACAATAAATAATTAATCTTAATAACTAATTATTGTATTGATTTCAGAGGAGGTTCAGCCCAATGCCACCATGGAGACGACAGTCACTGGACAGGGTCAACCTAAGAGAGTGGGCAGATGGACTCTCGCACAACTCCGACAGACCGACGGTGAGTTCGGATCCCACCAGTGACAGAGATTTTTGCAGATCGAATAGCTCTTGGTTCAAAATTTGCATCGACATACCGTAGTAGGGGTTACTATGCCACACTTTGTTTTGGTGGCCAGTGGTAGTGACCAACTCCAAATTCCTACAATAAGTCCTTTTTTAGTTGAAAAGGACACACACATATGCACATGTGCTTATTAGCGACAAGGCTCAACATAGCGAGAATGAGAAGTAAAAAATCCTTTACTAATAAACCTCATACCCCAGGAATCATCCCGTCCCAGGCCGGTTGGAACAAGGGAGACTCCCAGAAGTTGATGACCAACTTCGGATCACCCAGAAACACGAACACCAGAGTCAAGGCAGACAACATCAAGGTGGGGGAGAGATGAACACTTCCTTTTTTTATTTTTCATCAATTATTTGGATTTATTTTTGTTTGAATGAATTGATATGGGTGCTTTATGATTACTCTCACATCAGTATTGAGACTTATTTCAGGAGATCCCCGAAGAGATTGCCCAGCGTACCCACGGAGAAGTCCGTCTTCAGTCCGGAACCAACAAATATGCCTCCCAGGTAAGCAAAATTCATATTCAATCAATAATCAGGCAGCATCCATACTCCCTATATTGATTTGGCGGTTCTTGAAATAAAAGCTTCAGTGCTTTGACAGTCCGTATTTTGTTGGAATATAGCTACAAGCTGCATCCAGACTTAATTTTCTATACTTTTCACGTTTCAGAGAGGAATGACCAACTTTGGATCGGGCCGTGACGTGTGCAGAGAGGGAAACAAGGTCTCACAGAACCCAGCTGGGCTTCCTGTACGTTTATTCTTATCTACATGAATACACAACTTGAATCGAGTAGATTCATAAGGTGTATTATGAAATGACACCCCTATGGTTTGGTGACGTGACTAGAATACTGATTAACAAGCAGATACAAAATAATCTTCTGTGTTATTTATATCTTTTGATTGCAGGAGCTGCCAGAAGAGAAGATCCGCATGTCCGACGGAATTGTCCGTCTTCAGGCCGGAACAAACAAATACGACTCACAGAAGGTTGGTGTGCAATAAAATAGTTCTCGTTGAATCCAACCCAGGCTACTTTCTGAGCAATATTTAAGAGTGCGACAATACATATTGATTTTTTGAAACAAAGTTCGTAACTTATTTTACCCATTGATTAACTTCAGGGTATGACCTGCATGGGTACCGGACGTCGTGAGACGACCAAGATCAAGGACACCAAGCACCCCGAATACGACCACGAGAAGCCCGATCAGTCTGAGATCCCACTTCAATCAGGAACCAACAAGTTCGCTTCACAGAAGGTAGGGAACATTTATATGACATATATCATATATCCAGATTCACTATTTATGTAGTTCATGCACGTTCTTAAAACCTCGTAACGGTATACTTTATGAATATACACTATACACTCATTTACATAAGGTCATAGGGAGGGGGAGGGGGTAGGGTTGAAGCTGCTAGTGGTAGTGTATGCACCAAAATAAATCCATCAGTTTGAATATCGTCGATTCAAATGAAAAAATCAATAAGCTCAAATGAAAAAATCAATAAAAAATCAAAAAATCAATAATTTTCAGGGAATGACTTGCATGGGAACCAACCGTCGTGAGACGTGCAGAATTGTGGACACTGCTCATCCAGAATACAATCCGGAGTCGTCTATCGACTCCTCTACCATCCCCTACCAGATGGGAACCAACAAGTACGCTTCACAGAAGGGAATGACTGGATTCGGACAGCCACGTTGGGAGGTACGCATACTGCACCAAGTGTTATGTGTACTTTAGTTAGTGACAGCTGATAATAGAAAAGCGAAACGGTAACGTAAAAAAAAGCGAAAAAAAGAGGGGTCTGATGAAACCCAAACTATGTTAGCGCTACCGCTAACAAAGGATAATAAATGATTGGAGCCTTAGGCATTTTTTCGGTTTTTGAGTGTATTTATAGGCTTTAAAAATGTATCTTTTACAAAAAAGTATACTTTAGGTGCTCGACCCATCGATCTCGTGGCAGAACAGAAAGTCGCAGGGAATGGTGCGACTGCAGTCCGGAACCAACAGATTCGCTTCACAAGCTGTACGTTTTATGAGTACTTATAAGCAATGTGAACCTAAGCATTCTCCCCAATGAATGCCCAATTTCGTGTATTATTATCATTTCTATTCTTCCATTTCTCGCTTTCCTAATCCTTGTCTCTTCAGGGAATGACCGGATTCGGTACCATCCGTAACACAACCTATGAGGCCGAGGCCGGAGAACTGCCATATGAGGACATGAAGAAGTCAGAGACAATCATCCCATCACAGGCCGGATGGAATAGAGGAGACTCACAGAGGGTAAGTATTAATACTTATTAACTTATTATATAAACTGACCAATTAGTCATAGCTAGATAAAAAGTTCCATGGCGTTGCCTACAGTATTCGCATGAGACGAAGCAGTAGCCTAAACAATGTACATACATACTTTTCGTGGTCTCCCATTTATAAAACTTTGTCAAGTACTACTGTTGACAGCCGTTGTTGGAGATCTTCTCCCTTTAATTAACATTTCCTTCGAATTCCAGGGCATGACCAGTTTCGGAGCTTCTCGTGACGTCAAGGGCAAGCATCTCAAGAGAATCTGGGAATTGGAGTATCCCGAGGAGGCTGAGATCTCCCTCGACAGACTCTAATTGCCCTCCCGTCCCTGTGTTGTACAGTACTGAATCCGCTACACTCCCATGTGCAATTGCCTTCCCGCTGACGTCATCCGCATACTAACGTACTTTTACATTTTTTCGAACTTGGGTGATTACCCATTCATAAATCATATCCAATAAACTAATAATCACATAAACTACGCCTTAAATCAGTTTGCTCACGCTCGAAATGGTTCTATTCGTCTTACATAATTGATTGTGCCTTTTATATTAATTACTCAAAACACTTTTGATTTTGCTTTCGTTTTTGTATTTAATAATAAAGCAATTTCAGTCGTTGATGCCTCTATGTGTTACAGAACAGTTTGAAAATAAGCATATAACCTCGGAGCGTCGGTATTCGAGTACAGCGGGTGCGCACATGAAGTTGTCTCTTCCTAGGTGCAGAGAAAACTGTCAACACTCGGTCTGGTTTAAACTTAAAGCAAAATACCGGGCGGTTTTTAAAACTCATCGAGTACACCAACATTCTTATGCGTCATATGTAAATAAGAACAATTTAGCATCAAAATTGACCCTAATTAGACTCCACTTCGCATAAATACATAAAAATGAAGTTGTCCACGATGAGTTTCAAAAACCGGCCGGTATTTCGCTTTAAGTTCCGGTCTTCCAAACCTCTTCCACACAAGTCCAAACTGCCAAACAAATGAGTTGGGTAGATGATAGCGCTCCATATAATTTCTAGCTTCGTCCAATGACGAGTTCTGAATTATGATATAAAAACCTCCAGAAACGTACTCAGA